>JASJET010000290.1:2195000-2393377 GCA_034092305.1 Diaprepes abbreviatus
TTAACTGCACACGTTACTAGTACATCCATCATCTTCTCAAGATTTAATTGCAGAAATAAGTATATAGTTTTTCCATATTAATGTTTCACGATTCAGTAACTCAATAGTATAGTCACCATGTTGTCAACATAATCTGAAACAATAAATAGATATCATTTAAACAGTGAAACAATATTTTATGGATTTATCTATTGTATTTAATGCATAATAAGCTAGAAAACCATTAGAGGGAAATTTGCAAGAATAACTAATATACGATAAATTCCTCACATAATTTGCTAAATTGTTAAAACTAGGACCCCATGTGTGGGTGTTGAATAGTGACACAACATAATTTTTTAATTATAATTGGTACAAGAAACTAATGTTAGAAAGGTTTCTTACTACACAATAAATGATATAAAATTATAAAAATGTTGTGGTAGTGGATTGAGTCATGTAATTTGAAAAATTAAATGTATGTTTTTTTTTTTTTTTGTGTGTTGAAAAAGAGCTACGAGTATGAAAAATGCTATAATAATGATCAGATGTACTTAAATGTGTAATTTAGCAATTAAAGATTCGAGTGGTGTAATACATGGATTTTTTTTATAAATATTGTGTTTTCTATACTTACAAAAAAAAAAAAAAAAAAAGGTTATATGTTGTGTGAAAATTCCTGATGGATCAAACAGTCCCAAGCATCATATATTTCATAATACTCTTCAGTTTGAATTATGCACCCCTTCCGGATCTATTATGTGTACCTATAAATAGAATATTCGAGCTGTATTAAACGTGAACTTACCAAAAATTTTTTATCAAGAAATACTTATCTATCCATGAAAAATCACATGTTTTGGCTTTTGTTAGTATGTTGTTTCGTCTACATTCGAAATTTTCAAGTTGTTTGTATCACAGATCTTCTATATCTTATGCTGGTGGTTAAGATGCTTCTAAAAATCCTATACTATAAGTACTAAAATGAAAATATATATTTAGTCACTGTTTTTTAGTCTAAAACATATCTTTATTTACGTTCGAATTCGACTCCATTTTGTAACGGTCACAACACTAACGTCAAAAATACTGACGCATTTACTACCCTCGATTCATGGGCCGGAGCAGCCCAGAGCTGTTCAGGTGTATGAAGCATTTACCTTGTTCATACAATGCATTATGTCTCGGAGCTTGTCAGATCTACTTTCCCCTTACCCCTCAAGCACAACTAAGAATATTTGGTGTATAAAACCATAGAGGAGCGCCTACTCGCAGTGTTATCCAACGTTGCCAGATAGTCTGTAACTCGAGCATTTATTCAAATGGGCGTCATATCATTTCCCGCCAATAGTTGTTTCCTAACCTAAACTTGTTATTTTAAAGCTTCAGATTCATGAACCCTTCTTTTTCAGGCTGTTCTAATAATTTTTTCTGATTTTGTGGATATAATAGTTTATTATTGAAATAAAAAAAAAACACCATAAGGGAGTTAGAGGATTCCTTATATATTGATAAAAAAAAGAAGAAACACACTGCATTACTAGAATAAACTATGTAATTTTATTGAGGGGTTTAATGCTAGTATTAATTAATCAACAGATTTTGAAAAAAGACGTGAGGTATAAGATTTGTTTTGAATTGGGTATAGAAAAGTAGAAGTTTATTAGGAAATGTAAAATTATAGATTGCAAAAGAAGAAATGTCTATATAGCTACTGCCAAGGTTGGGATGAAAATCAGAAATTTGGGACTGAATTTACATGATTTGAGAGAATAGATATGATACAGAAAAGAAATGAAATAACTAGACAAAGGAGTATGGAAAAACAATTTTTTTTCTAAAAAAATAAAAGGGTTTTCTTAAAACTACATAATATGACAGTTTGTTATACGAAGGTTAAGAAATGATTGATATGATATTTGTTTTTAATAGATTTAGAAATTTAGGTGTTGGTATGAATATTATTAAGGGTTGTTTTTAATTTTTGTTTTTTAATTAATAAAAAGCTTATTACACTCACTGTAGATTTATCTGTTTTATTAAATTTTGTCTAAGTACACTTTATAAAGTTTGTTTCTGTGTTTACCTTTATCTAACATTAAAGTGTCTGTCTGTAATTACATATTTGCATTAAATAAAAATTTTAAAAAATAATAAGTGGGAATTTTTATTCCCTTCAATATTTTCTAAATAAAGTACTTTTTAGTCATTTTGCAATAAAATCAAGAAACAAAATTCATAGGCAAATATTCTTTATATAGCTGCGGTATCAAAGAAACGTTCATTTGATTTCACATGAGGGAGTGTGGACGTTAAAACGATTTTATGGGTGTTTTGTATCAAGCTCAAATCTTCATAAAATGTTGAACCTGAACCTCCCCTATCCGTAAATCCGCCACTGAATTATGTATTCAAATTAAAAAAATAAATTTCCAAATGAATAACTACAATGGAAATGAATACAAAAGGTAATAAAAAAAAGCAGTTGTTGCCTTTGTGAAAATGAATGTTGCAATAAATATATTTTTTTTTTTAATAATTTTTAGGTTTTTATTCAGATTTTAAGTAAGAAACATAAATAATAAAAACAAATAATAAGTTATAAAGAATTGATTATCGTATATATAAGCGCTTTACCTGTCTCAATTATAATAATGAATAATTAATTTTATTTATTAACGTATTTATTACCACATATTGATCGATTTTTAAAGAATATCTGGCTTCTAAAATACGTGCGTAGGAATTGAATCATTCCAACAAGCACATTTGACGATTCAAATAAGGTGCGAAGACAAGTTTGTAAGAATGCGGAAATTAATTAATGTTCCGAATACAGACTAACTGGCAACGTTGGATAACACTGCGAGAAGACGCTCCTAACCATAGCAGCTATCATTTTTAGATGTTATTTTGTGTAAAAAATATTTTATACATGAAATGGAGATATAGTTTTTAACGAATTACAAAATATTTATGGCAGAAAATGCATTGACGTCAGAAAAAATTCAAAAATAATAAGTAATAAAATAATATTTTTTACCTTTTTGTCTTCAATATGTTTTGCTATGCACATTAGAAACGGTTTCGAAAAATTATTCGGAGGTTATTTACCCTTTAAATTAACACTTTAACCGCATTATTCAGATTAGCTCTGAGCTTCTCAAGATTTAATGCACCTGAACTTAAAACTCTTGAGTCGAGGACAGTAATTTACACGTTCATACTTTGAGATTCGCACTTTCCGATTAATAATTTGACGTTTGCACACAAAAATCGTTGCTAAAATATTTCTTTTTGATTATGTCTATATTTTGATTAAATCGATTATTTGTATACAATTTTTACTTACTATATTTTTATAAAACGAGATAAAATATTTTATGCGAAGTAAGTTTTTTTTTATTTTTTTAATAATTTTTTCCGTCTACAATCCGGTTTAAAACATGGTTCAACAAATTCTTCACAACTGGAATAGTCACTGTCGCCGGGGCGCGCACGCAATATTGCCACATGTTGTATTTTAATTGCTTTTCGCTTTTTTTCTTGTGTATATTTTTTCCTTGTAGAATTCTTCATGTATTGTGTCCGCGTTGCGGTCTTTGTCGACTGTTTTTTAACCTCTTTCTTCTTTTCATCTATTGGTATTAGTTGCTCTTCCTTAGAATTTCCCGCTTTTGGTATTACTGTTGTGATCTTCGTTCTTTCATTTTCCTTGGTGAATGATGCTGAAAAATCTCTCATCTTGTTTGCACCAGCCTCGAGATAGGATGATGTATCCTCGTCCTCCGCTAAGAATGAGCTAAAATATCGCGCCAGCTCACTTCGGTTTGGATTATACATACTTTGCTCCGTTCGATCCAATGTTTGAGGTCGCGCCTTCCTTATGACGATATTGCTAATTATATGGATTTTCTTACTCTTCTCCCCGGTCGGTGGTTCAATACGATTTTGAATTAAAGTTTGAGATTGTTGTAATAACTCCGAATTATCTTCCATCGCGCCCGAGTTAGCGATCTTGGCGATCCGCGAAATACGTTTCGGTCTTGTCGGTTTGCGTTTAGTAGGATCGTACTTGAGTGGGCTAATAGGCCTAGGTATATAAACAAACTCGGCTATTAGTTCCGATATATCGTTCCGCGTAAGTTCATCTACTGCCGCCTCCCGTTCATACTCGCTAGTCCACGACTGAAAAATATCATTTATAGACATTTTGATTATAGATCTTTCTTACTTAAAAGTAAAATAGAAACTGAATTAAAATTAATTTGAAAATTTTAGTAAAATGTCTTAAGGGTGTGTTTTAAAGGGGGCGGGATGCATCTTTAAAATGTGTTTAAGAGGGGGTGAGATTTCTAGTGCAATATCTTTTAACAGTTTTCTCATGGATTTGAAACCTTTTTGATATTGCAGGTGCCGACTTTTATACGAAGGCATAAATTAGACGAGCTGAACACATTATACCTTTCAAACACAAGATTTGGGATGATCATAAAAGTCAAGCAGTCGGTGCAGAAATCGTAAAAATATGGGCGACTGTTTGTTTAGCTATCGCCTTAACAGACAATTTATTGTCTGGTAGAAAAATAGATAAAATAAAGATTTGTTTTCGTAGGTTGCTGATAACTGAGTTGGTTCCTTTATTTCTAAAATTTAAGAACGTTCCCACGACATTTGGTAGATGTTTTTAAATTTTATTTGGGTAACAACGACTTTACCATAAAAATCCTTTATATACAAAAGAGGGTAATAAAGTGTTACAAAATATGCTTTATTTTGGATACTGTTAAAATAGTTTTTAGTTTTTCCCATGTATAAATCACATTATCAACCTTTGTAAAATATTTCTTAAGAGCAGTCATGTATTTATAGCATATAATTTAACTAATGTAAATTTAATCTATATTTCTCGATTTTTATAATTATAAATAAAACAGGTATATTTGAAAAACTCTCAAAAGGAAGAAAAGGGTTAATTTTGTACCCAAGTATCGATCACACTATTCTTAATATTTTTAAAACGGCATAACTTCTTTTCCATAATTTAACATATGCAAAAGTAAATTTAATATATATTTCAGAATTTTCATAATTATTAACAAAATAGATAAATTTGAAAAAGTCGCACTATATACAAGAGCGTATAAAATATTTTAAAATATGTTTTATTTTGGATGTAATTTGAAATAGTAATTTTTCAATATATAAACCTCATTATCATTAGAATATTCTCCAATAAAAATAGATTGCTCCTGAGTTTATTTGATAGGTAAATTGTTCAGAGTAATCAGGATCAAATTCATATACAATATACCATTTAAATGATATTTAAGAATGTCGAGTTAAAACCATTGTATTTTATCACATTATATATAACAACTTTCAGAGGTAGATACCACATTTAAACACAGACTATTTTTGACAAGGACAGAAACCAAAAGAGAAAAAGGATAGTGCGTTATATTCAGTTTTAGTCTATGCGAGATTAGACTCTAGTGAAGAAAAAGGATGGGAATGCAGGTATTTTTAAATTATTGAACTTGGTAAGTGCAGGTGGTCTTTTTCAAGTTTGACCTATGAATTTACCCAGACAGACGATTATTACTTTTCAGAAAATAAGAAAGAACATACGAATATATACTTTAATGTTATTATTTATCAAAATAATAAATAAGTACAATGTTACTATTTTTTCTCATTTTTCTTAAGATTTTCAAACACGGAGGGTCTTCTTTTCAATAATTTAACTTATGCGTAAGTAAATTTGATATATATTTTAGAATTTTCATAATTATGAATGAAATAGATAAATTTGCAAAAAAGTCTCTTTATACACTGCAAGAGGGTATAAAATGCTATAAAATATGTTTTATTTCGGAACTAATTTGAAATAGTAGTTTTTACGTGTTCAGTATATAAGCCTCATTACGTCAGAATATTCTCTAATAACTAAAAAATTATAGAATAATTAAGAAAAATACCACTAAATTATTTTGAAACACCTAATTTTCCAAAAAATGAATAAAACAGATATTGCCCCCGAGTTTATATGATACTATGAGTAAATTCTTCAGAACACCCAAGATCCAATTCATGTACAATATATCATTTAAATGACATTTAAGAATACCGAGTTAAAAACCGTTATATTTTACCAGTGTCATATAAATTAGGTTCTTGTAATCCGAGATAACAGCGGCAGGTTACTTTTTGAATGATATCTACAATAATTAACGAAAAATACCTCAAATGTATTTAACATCTAATTTCCAAGAAAATATTCTCTTTCGTTTAGCAAAAATTATTTATACTACGAGGTCGAAAAAAAAAAGCCTGTGCCACTGACTGCAAAGTTTTTCGAATTTATTTATAAGAAAGGTCTGTTGCCTATGCAATTTTATATGTTTAAACAAGAAATTTTGTTAATTTTTCAGTGCTGCCGTGAAATTATTTTATTCCTATATAATACACAATTGTATTAACATTTAAGAAAATATCAAATAAAAAAGACTTTACTGTATGATAAAACAAATATAGAATCGAAAGGCGTTGGCTTTTTAGTACCTGACTATCCCTTAAAAAGGTTCAGGTAATAAAAACGCGTGAATTGGAAGCCGAGAAAAATGCATTAGTTTAGGAATTTAAAATGTTTTTAAACTGTTTTGTGCGAGGCGAATACAAGCATAAGAGAGAAAGAGAAAGAATTAAATAAACTTAATAGATACGTGCGACGTTAATGAAAGGATGTGTTAGTTTAAGAACGAAAGATGTTTTAATGCTATTCTCTGAAAAGTGAATACATACAAAAGGGTCAGAAAAAGAACAATGTGAGTTATATTTTTATTCTCAATATTAGGCTTGCGGGAAAAAGGGTGTGGCCGCGCTTTTTAATTTATTCACCCTCACGTCCTTTTCCAAGGAACTCGACCTTAAGAATGCAGACAAGTTGTAACAGCACAAGCGGTGTCTGTGGCGGAAGCACGATGAATTTGTATACTGTTCGTATGCATGTTTACTCGACATTGAAAGGGTCGGCCGGCTTAGTTGATGAACACGTGTGCCATCAAGTAGCGACGAGGTATACAACGGTGAAGCGGCGGGTAATGGGAGTCTATAAACTTATATGCTTCCAATGTATTTTAACTTGTCCTTGCCTATGCAGGTGTTACCGGGATGCACGTGTGGGCATCAATGCCGTCACATTCAAGGCGAGGGGGTATCGGTAGAAGAAGGGCAGGAGCACAAGCAAACATATACGGTTCCAATGTATATTAATTCGGCATTGGCCATGCAGGTGTTACAAGAACGCCCACGTATGCATCATGGTCGCCGCATTTAAGGCAAGGGGGCAGCGGGAACGAGAGAGAAGGAGTACCAGCCAACATATACGCTTCCAATGCATATTAATTTGACCTTAACCGTGCAAGTGTTACAAGAAGGCACACGTGTGCATCATGGTCACTGCATTTAAGACAAGGAGAGTCGAGAGAGCAAGAGAGAAAGAGTACGAGCAAACATATACGCTTTCAATGCATATTAATTTGATCTCGACTATGCAGGTGTTCCAAGAATGCACACGTGTGCTGTCCAGGTGGTCGCTAGTGCTCATTGGGAGTTTCAGAGTCGGGCCTTCTTCCCTACTGATAATCTTTCCATATTTTTAGAAATAAGCTACTTTAAGTGTAGTAAATTCATATTTATTAAGAATGAAGATTCCGAAATATATTAAAACTATTTGGCTTCATAAAACAGTTAACAATTAATTATTAAGTGTGCTTTGTATAATATTAACTCTAAAGCAGTCTATTCTGTGAATACATTTTGATAAATTGTAATGAAGTCTAGTAATTAAGAATTTTACACGATTCTTGAATCACATCGTGACGTTTTCAAGGGAACTGATGAAAATTTAAGATCTTCTCATGAATTATTTATATTTCAGTATCCTTTGTGAAAAATTCTATGAAGGAGTTTTTGAATTTTGTGACTAATTACATACAGTTGATCAAGTGAGAAAATACCTGTGCGTCATCAATAATATTCCTCTGAACTAAATCAAAATTCATTAGTCTATACAACGTTTATATTCATAAAGACGTGCCGACAAACGAAACTGGATAATATATTGAAAACTGTATTGTATTTTTGCCATCAGGAAAAGAAAAAAAACGTAGGTTTAGGTAAGGGAAAATATTAGTGAAATAATATTAATAAATAGATTTATTGAGAAGACAAAAATTATAAGACCACGCAAAGAGACGAAATTACGACTTCGCTCTTAACCGAAAAGAATATTAAATATGATACAGTAAGTTTTATCTGCAAATACTTAAATTAGCCATTTCCTTCACGATGAAACAAACTATGAAAATTTATAATTTTTCCTACAGCTCTTTTGAACGTAATATTTTTCAAAAATAGGTTGAAAAACAACAACAATAATAATAATATAAAATTAAGAAAAGAGCCAATATAATAATAATAAAAAACGACAAAAATGTATTGATTCATTTATTATTTATGATTATAACAGGCAAATGCCCAAATAGTACATTGAATAAGAAATATATTGCAATTTGCAGAGCAATAGTTAATGATTAATCGATCAAAGGCCTTTTGAAAACTGAAAAAATGGCACCGACATGTAGATTGTCATTAAGTGAAGAAGCGGAGAAGGATAACGTAAAATTCGTACTACAAGATCGACTTGCAAAAAATCTATGCAGGTTTATGGATAAGTATGTTCCGAAAAGTTTGGAGCAATGCTTCTGTAATAATTTTGTTCAAAATTTTTCCTCGTTTGCTTAATACAGATATCGGTCGATAATTATATATTTTAGCACGGCTACCACACTTACAAACACAGCACATTTCCAAATGGTTGAGAAGACACTAGCACTAAGTGACATATTACAGATGTACAAAAAAGGCCATGCAAGTGTAGGAGAACAGTTGAATAAAAAAAATACAGAAGGTGACATGTCAGGACCTGCACCTATATATTAAGTTTTTTACAATTTACAAATACTATCACTATTATTGGAAATCTTAGGAAAATTAATGTAATTTTTTAAGAGGCAGATATATGTTACTATACTGCACTACATCCTGTCGAACTTAAACTGATTGAAAGAAGTTTGAAAATAAAGTAGCCATTTTCTTAGATGTATAGGAGATATTATTATTATAATTCCTAACCTTTGGGCATCCTACAACATTACATCCAAACTACTGAGATTTTCCATATCTTTCGAAGAAACAAGTTTTGGAAGAAATAACACATGTTCTTTCAATTAATGATTTTCTATTGTCATTTTTTTTGTATTTGAATTCCAGTTCCTTAAGCAGAATACTTAAAGATGATTTAGTCGTATATACAATATCTTTGTTGGCGAGTTTAGTATTTAAACTTTTTAGAGTAACATATTTTTTTAAAAATAAAAATATATTAAAATTGTTAAATATAGACCAATGATATTACCTTCAATGTTAGCTTATAACAGAGATTATATTCTTACTTTCTTGGTACATACTTTAGACTATATTTGAAACTTCAATTTTGGTTTCTTCGGAAAGATCTCTAATTTTTTCTTTTCGCCGAGGTCTATTTTTTTTCCAGGAAAGAAAATAATTGGGTAGTTTTCGTTCTTTTTCTAATGTCATATAGGATTTTCCGTGAAATTTTCAGAGCAATGGTTACTCTCTAGAAATAATGATACCTAATAAAAAATATTTTTTTCCAAAAATAATTTTTTTTTTCACCTCTTGGACAGATGATACAGATTTCACAGGACCACAATTTCGCTTCCCTAACTAAAAATACTCGCATAAATTAGACACAAACTGTTGTGCTTGCCTATTAAGAGTTTCGCTACGCATTATCTATAAGGACAGATCCAATCTCATTACTTTATTACATACAGAGTGTCGCCGAAGACAGATTTGAAGGTTAGAAATGTTTGTGCTTCTAGATATAGGTTTTTAATAAATATAATACATACTTACCACTGTAATAAATTATAAAATAATAACGCTTTTATCTAAAACAATCTTCTGTTTTAAATTCACTAAGATGACCAAAATACAAAATATAAATAATAATTTCAAGGATGACTGTATATAAAATAAAATTTTGACTGAAGTCAAAAGAAAGTTTGTATTCATACCACAAAATGACTCGTTTGTCTCGATTATCCCTTTCTATCTTATCCATAATGTCAGATTTTTTGAGACATATGGTTTGGATTAGAAGAATTACGCTTTGTTTTCTGTCCTTTTATTATTTATTTACAAATCAACATGAACACTTATGGGTATTCTATCACTGGATCAACTGTATTTGAATATCCTGATTTCAGACAGTCGGGCTTAAAAATTATCCTTTTTTCTATGCCGAAAAATAGGTTGTTTTCGCAGGAAAATAATGACTTTTAAGACTTCTTCTAAAATTGGTAACTTTGATTTAGCCATTATTATTGAATATTTTCATGTAACAAACCTACTGATATAAAAATAACTACCGAACAATTTTAGTTAAGATTACCAGATATAATATTTTTTTACTCATTCGCTTACATTACAAGTTCCATAAAAACATGTTTCTGTGTATTTGAATACCATGCCACATTTAGGTCTGTTTACATCGTACGTCCAATACTCGAGGCTGTAAATTACTTCGCGCTGTGCACTGATAGTCAGGTGCTTGATATTCTTGAAGTATATCAGACATATTCATAATGAACGTGAAATATTCTAAAAGATTAGCAGCAGTTTTTCTCTGTAAAGACGAAAAAGGCCCAAAAATAACTTCTACTTCTGTTGCAAAATATATAAAAAAACTGTATTATGTAGAAATGGGTGATAAAGTATGATCGAGGAAAGATAACTATGATCTTCCTGATCATAGTTTAAAACGCGTGACTTCAAAAAAACAAGTATTTTAGCTCAAAAAAGAGTATATCTTAGCCTAAATACTATTCCACGGCGACTTAATGAAAATGACATTAAATAAAAATAACGAGGCAAAATCCTTTACCGTCTGAAAAGCACATTCAAAAACCTTTACCATGGACATAAAAGATTAGTCAAATGTTATAGACTTTTTAAGAAAATAAAAAAGCAAAATAATATATACTGCCGTCCAGTTACTTTAGCTCTCCCTGGATCATAATCACAAAAACTTAAAAGTTTTGTATTTCAATGTAAAGTTATCGTACCAAATCCCTCGGGATATCAGTTTAAAGGTTTTATCAAGACTTTTCGAATGATATGAATGATATTTATGTTCCTTTGTTTTTTAAGCATTTCACAACCAATTTTTTTTTAATTTCTCCTCCAGAATTTCGAAGCGATTTTATTTTATGGAAAGTAGTAGGACAAAAAAACTGCACAGACCATTTGAAAGTTCTTTCTAAAAGCAACAAAATTCATGTTGAAGAAATGTCTTCAGATATTTATTTTATAAGATATATGGCGTTTTACACTAAAACAAGGGTTTTCAAAAAAGTAACTATATCTCTGTAAGTTTTGGGTATACAGAAAAACTTTAAGGAAAGAAAATGTTAAATTTTGCAAGAACTGTGTATGAATCAGTATTTAAAATGAAAAAAAAATCCATTATGCTATAAATTATCTATTTACATATCATCGAAAAACAGAAAGAATGCTGTTTACAAATAATGATCTGTACTACATGACATCACCACGTTTTTCCAAATTCAGTATGTAACTCTATTTTCATTTACAGCTTTTTATCGTCAGTCCTGAATACTCTTCCGATATTTCTTAGACAAGTATAAATTAATTTCGTGTTATTTAAAATGAGTTAGAAAAGAAATTTGTCTATTTTTAAATGTTCGGAAATAGTTGTTTTATTTATATAAATTAAAAAAGAATAATTGAGAAATGTCTAAAACAGTTGATTATAATGTTAGCAATGATTTGTCTCAAAGAAATACTAATTATAAGAAAGATAACGTTAAACATAGAAAAACAATTCAACAGGGTAAATGCATCTGTAAAATTACTCGATAAAATTCAAGGTTCACAGTTCAAGAAATGGCTACAATAATTTTTGTGTAAGAGTTGTTACGGTAAAAGAAGACTTCATGAGAAATTTAGGACGAGATAGCAGTAAAAAATGCTTGCTAAAAATAATAATAAGAAAAAACGATTGAAGTGGGTTAGAAAGCATGCAAAGTGAACTGCTAGTGATTGAGGATAAGTTTTATTTTCCGATGAAAGTAAAAGAGGGATACAAAACAATATTGAAAACTCATTCAGTTACTTCTTAAAAAAAAAGAAATTGCATAGAAGTTTGTATTCCAGCAAGACAACGACCCCAAGTAAACGTCAAACTAATGAAAAGATTATCTTGCTAATTTGGAGAAGAAGAAAAACTTAACTGTTATGGAGTTGCCGCCACAGTCCCCAGACCTCAACCAAATCGAACTCTTGTGGAAAAAGTGAAAATAATTTTATGAGAACTCGTTTACTTTTTTTATAAAATAAAAAATTTCTTGCTGAAGAAAAATCGGATTTTTTTTTTCAATTTTAAAGGTGATACGTAGATACTGCTTGCAAAATGAGACATTTTCTTTTCTTAGAGTTTTTTTTATATCCGTAACTTACAGAGATACTGCAACTTTTGTAAAAGCCCTTGTTTTGTGTAAAATGCCATATATCTTTTAACATAAATGTCTAAAAAATGTCTTCAACGTGGATTTTGTAGCTTTTGGAAACAGCTTTTAAACGGTCAGTGCAGTTTTTTGGCCAACTAATTCCCCTAAAATAAAACTGCATCAAATTTCTGGAGAAAAAATTGAAAAAAAAATTATGAAATGCTCAAGAAACAAAAAGCCTTAAAGTTCATCTCTTTAAAAAGCACTTAAAAAACTTTTAAAATAAGACAGCGAAAGATTTTGTACGAGAATGTGAAAGGCAGTGAAGATAAGTAAAAATATGGACGGCAGTGAAGATAAGTAAAAATAAAATAGAATATAAACGACATAAATAAAGATCTACGAAAAAATTAATGACAATTGAGCATTTTTTACATTAAAAAAATATAAGAGAAAACCCAAATTATTCCATGCTTCACTCTTCAAATTTTAACAAGTAGAAACAGAACAAAATACAAACGAGGTAAATGAAGATGAATGAATTAATAAATACCAGAATAAACATTATATTTTGTTAAAGGGTCTTAAAAATATTTTCGGTTCCAGTCTTAATGCTTTAATAAACTTAAAAAAAGCTCCCATAATATTTCTTCACTGTTATAGTTAAATAAATGCAACAACCATCGATTAAGGAATTAAATCAACCAAAGTTCAAAATTCAAACACTTATCCTTATAAATTCACGATTCCTGGTGAATCGAGAATCGTTACTATCCCGTTCGATCACATTGGCACACGAACTTCTTATGAGACTTATTTGTTGTCTGTTAAAATACGAGAAGGTAACCTGCTACAAATTTCTATAGACACGGTTTGCCTTATTGATAATTAGAAATGGCTACTTTTTGATTCGTGGTCGTGTGTTTTATTATAAAAGTATGATATATAATTAAAAGACAAAATAGGAAAACTTAACTTCTCGTCTTTCTGATAAACAAAGCTTCAACATACCAAATCAAAACGTCGAGTTAAAATCCGCAAATGAGAAGATCTCACTGAAGACTTGATCCAAGCAGCAATTGTGTTGTCATCCTAGTTTCAAACTAAAAATTCATTATTCCCGTCAGACTTTTTCAAGTCTCGAGAATATCAGAACTCGTTTTTCTAAATTACGAGTAAGATACATCTCACCTTAAAACCGTGTATGCGTTTGGCTTTATCAAGCCACGTATGTCATACAAAATTCATCACAAAACTGGCCTAAAATTCTGGATCGAGAAGTCAATATTTCAGCGATCTGGAAATCAGGAACTACATCTATCTTATCAATGACATCGTATAACCTTCTAGAACTTCATAACTACTCAGCTAAAAAACATATTGAGCTTTGGATAGACACTAAATTCGGGAAATTCAACTGCAACACTCCGAGACGGTGCCGTAAAAAATTTACTGGCATTCTCCAAGTAAGCCTAGCACTTGCATACAGCTAGGTGAAAGGCGGCAAATTTTCGAAGACTTCATTTAAGACGCAATATGCGATTCATTATATCCTGTGAATTTTCCCGTTTTACAAAATAAAAGTAAAGGACTTATGCATCTACTTATGAGCCTAAGAGGTAAGCGTATTTCCTAACAAAGGGGTGTAAAAACAATATATTTAAAACGGACCAAATTTCAGAAAGAACTCAATTCGTAGATAGATTTTATTAAACAACTTATTATTTTCTCAATTTTAACAAAAACTAAAGAAAATCAGTAAAAATTAAAAGACCATACATTTAGAAACACTCGGTATGTAAACTAAAAAACTTAAATTTAACTTGAGAGTAAAAAAAGTTTCTAACGAAAAGTGAAAGATTAAACTTATATAATATTTTCAGAAATTTCATTTCGAAAATATCGATATAATCCAGCTCCTAAAACGAAAGTCGTTGCTTGGAAGACTAATTTAGCATAAACATTTTTCAGTAATTTCGTTCCGAAAATCCGATTTAATCTAAACGCAGGAAAAAAGTTCATTGTCGGAAAGAGTTAGTTTAGTATAATGTATTTTGCGATATACAAGTTTTGAACTGCCAAAAATTTTTGGATAAACTTTTAATTTTATTGTTGATTGCAAAAAAACTTGTAAATAATTATCAGAATTAACTTTTTACTTCCTTTAATTAACTTTTTTTCATTTAATTAACTTAAATTTCGCAATAAGGGGGAATAAAATATTAAAAACGAGAATATCAGAAGCGTCATGTATATATATATATATATATATATATATATATATATATATATATATATATATATATATATATATATTGTTACGAACTTTATAGCGTTGTACATTTCATAATATTAGTTTGTGTTCGTAGTTTGTAGGGTTTTAGGTATATTTTCTAATGTAACGAACTTTGTAGCGTTTTATATTTCTTAGTATTAGTTTGTGGTTGTAGTTCGTAGGGCTTTAGGTATCTTTTCTACGAGTTCATAATGTATTTAAGTAATTTTACCTTTGTTAATTTCCTCAGGAGACAACTGTGAAAGAAGGTCTGGAACTTTTTAGAGAATTCGATTTCCTTATTTTTAACATGGAACGCCTATGATGGAAGATCTAGAAATCGCCGGATTATTCCTTTTTCTTATTTTGATTACCCCATGTAGTATGGAAATCCTTCTAGAGAGTTAGGGAATCTTCCGGTATCAACCAAAAGGGTATATAAAGGGTCCAGATCGACTTTCTTGGTCAGTATATTTCGAGAGTTTGTCGGCGCAAGTTGAATTAGTTTGACAAATGTCAAAAGTAAGATTGACAATAAAAAGTTATTAAAATTATATAGTGTGTGTAGTTTGTTTGAAGACCGGCCGTCCGGAACAAATTGGTGTCGGAAGTGGATCAAATCCAGAAGCGGTTAGTTTAGGTTAGAAAATTAGACAAAGAAGGAAAAAAAGTAAACTGAAATTATATGCCAGTGGGAACTAGAAGCCAGAAAGCAAAAATGGAAGAACAACTTCAAGCTAGTTTGAATCAAATACTGATGATGATTCAAGACATGAAAACAAGCCAAGAAGATATGAAGAAAAGCCAAGAAGAGATGAAACAAGAATTTAAAGAAGATATGTCGAAAAATCAAGACGATATGAAGCCAAAATAACCCTGGGCAACACCACTTTCAAACATGTAGTTATTGTTGCTGATATTCTGGATGAAGTAATACTCGATCTAAATGTCATAGAACATCAGAAGTTTGTCCTTGATCTTTCTCAACGAGTACTGCGAACTAGAAATGAAGAAATTGTTCTGAACTTACCCAACAATAGTCAAGTGTCAATCCGGGAAGTTGTACTTCTTGAAGATACGATGTTACCGCCAAGTTCAGAATGTGTGGTAAAAGTAAAGATTGATGATTCCGAAGAAGACGAAATAGTTTTAGTTGAACCAATTCAAGCTTGCTCGTTGTATGCAAAAGGAATTCTTCCTGCGAGGATATTGATCCAAAATAAAAGAAGCACTATATTTGTCAAGATGCTGAACTTGAAAGATTATCCTCAACAGATCAGAAAAGGTGACAAGATTGCTACCTGTCAACCTGTCAATGTGATAGTTACCGGTGTCTCGTTACAACCTGAAAAATTACCTGCTAGTCTGCCTAAGGTATTTCAAAATCTAGTTAATACGTCGACACTTTTACTGAATAAAGTTCAGGTGGCTAGACTGGAAGATATTTTAAGAAGGAATCAGGATGTTTTCTCTTTATCGGATAGCGACTCGGGAAGGACCAATATAGTTGAGCATCGAATAAATACTGGTGAAGCATCTCCAATTGAACAAACTCCAAGAAGAATACCGTTAGCAAACGTGACGAGGTGGACAAGATGCTTAAAGACATGCAGAATCAAGGCATTATAGAACATTCCCAAAGTCCCTGGACATCCCCAGTTGTACTAGTTAAGAAGAAAGATGGCTCCACTAGATTCTGTGTTGACTTCAGACGGCTTAATGATATCACAAAGAAAGACAGTTTTCTTTTATCTCGTATTGATGATACGCTAGACACATTAACTGGGTCAAAATGATTTTCCACATTGGACTTAAAAAGTGGCTTTTGGCAAGTACAGCTTCATCTAGAGGATAAAGAAAATTCCACATTTTCTACTGGAATGGGGCTATGGCAATTTAATGTTATGCCGTTTGGTTTATGCAAGGCCCCAGCCACTTTTGAACGTTTGATGGAACGAATCTTATATGGACTAACCTGGAAAACATACCAAGTCTACCTAGATGACATCATAATTCTGGGAAAAACCTTTGGCGATCACCAAAAAAATGTCGAAGAAGTATTCAAAAAACTGAGAAGTGCACAATTAAAGCTCAATCCGAAGAAATGTTAATTTTTCCAGAAAGAAGTGAAATAGCTGGGACATATATTCACAGAAGCAGGTGTACAAACCGATCCAGAAAAGACGGAAGCCATTCAAAGTTGGCCAATACCGAAAAATAAGCATGAACTAAGAAGTTTTCTAGGTCTTTGTACTTACTATAGAAGATTCATAAAAGGATTCGCCGATATTGCAAGACCTATATATCGACTGACTGAAATTAGCAATAACTATGAATGGTCCGCAGACTGCGAAGCCGCTTTTAATGAACTTAAGAAGGCACTTTGTAATCCTCCAATACTGTCATATCCTGAGCCCGATTAGATGTTTGTTGTGGATACTGAGGCTAGTAACTTCTCTATAGGTGGAATTTTGTCCCAGATACAAAATGGCCAAGTTTTAGCAAGGTACTCTGCAAAGCTGAGCGAAATTACTGTGTGACAAGAAAAGAACTACTCGCCATTGTAAAGAGAGTGGAACACTTTCACAAATATCTATATGGCTAAAAATTTCTCCTGCGAACAGACCATGCATCATTAAAGTGGCTTTTACAATTGAAAAATCCTGAAGGTCAAATAGCACGATGGTTACAACGCTTGCAAGAGTACAATTTTAAAATTGAACATAAAAAAGGCTTGCATCACAAAAATGCAGACGCTTTGTCAACGAGACCATGTTCAGAAGAATGCAAGCACTGTTACAGGCACGAAGTGCGAGAAAATCCTGACGATTTCTATTGCCGAAAGATACGACTACAATGCTCTTTGAATTGGGATCCCAAAATCATATCCAAAGAACAACAAGAAGATCCAGATCTTAACCTTATTATTAAATTAACGAATAATAATTCATATCGGCCCACTTTTCAAGAAATCTCGTCAAAATCTCAAAAAGTGAAAGGTTACTGGGCCTTATGGGATTCCTTGACTATGCACAATGATCTTTTAAATAGAGTTTGGGAGAGCTCTGATGGTAAAGACTACAAATACCAAATTATTTTACCCACCAAAAGGATTCCAGACGTACTACAAGCTTTACATAATGGTGTAGGAGGCGGACACTTAGGGGTTATGAAAACTCTTGAAAAAGTTCGAGAGAGGTTCTATTGGCTAGGGAGCCGCGCAGATGTAAAAGATTGGTGCAAAACCTGTACCGACTGTGCTGCCAGTAAAGGACCGAGGACCCGTAGCCATGGTAAAATGAAGCAGTACAATGTAGGCGTACCTTTTGAAAGAATTGCTATAGACATAGCAGGACCATTCCCTATTAGTAAATCCGGGAATCGGTATATTTTGTTAGCTATGTATTACTTCAGTAAATGGCCAGAAGTCTATGCCATACCAAATCAAGAAGCCACCACCGTTGCCGAAATATTGTTTGAAGAGTGGATTTGTAGATATGGGGTGCCAGGAGAAATACTTTCTGATCAAGGCAGAAACTTTGAATCCGAAGTTTTTACAAACCTTTGCAAGCTCCTGAAAATCCATAAAACTAGAACAACACCCCTACATCCACAGTTAGATGGAATGGTTGAGAGATTTAATAGAACGCTGGAGAATTACATCAGAATACAAGTAAATGAACAATAAAATGACTGGGATAAATGCATTCAGCTATTTTTACTAGCATATCGTTCAGCCATTCACGAAACCGCTAGAAAAACACCTGCTAGCGTAATTTTTGGAAAAGAATTACGTCTTCCAGTCGATTTGCTTACTGGACGTCCACCTGATTGTGAAGCAACTTGGGAAGACTACACCAACCAACTCAGTAGGCAGCTTCAGGTGTTACATGAAGAAGTCCGCAAAAAATTACAAATAGAAAGCTACAGAATGAAGACCCGCTATGACCTCAAGGCCAATACTGGTGGATTCATGGTTGGTGAAAGAGTTTGGTTGTACAATCCGAAAAGAACCAAAAGGCGTTCACCAAAGCTTCAAAAGTCATGGGAAGGTTAGTACAACTTAGTGACTCGACTAAACGATCTGATGTGCCGAATTCAGAAAAGCCCTCATACGAAGATGAAAGTCGTGCATCTGGACAGATTGGCCCATTATCGAGATCAAGATGGTTGATCGGGACGATCAAGGCTTGAAAGGGGGGGAAATGTTACGAACTTTATAGCGTTGTACATTTCATAATATTAGTTTGTGTTCGTAGTTTGTAGGGTTTTGGGTATATTTTCTAATGTAACGAACTTTGTTGCGTTTTATATTTCTTAGTATTAGTTTGTGTTCGTAGTTTGTAGGGTTTTAGGTATATTTTCTAATGTAACGAACTTTATAGCATTTTATATTTCATAGTATTAGTTTGTGTTTGTAGTTCGTAGGGTTTTAGGTATACTTTCTATGAGTTCATAATGTATTTAAGTAATTTTACCTTTGTTAATTTCCTCAGGAGACGACTATGAAAGAAGGTCTGGAACTTTTTAGAGAATTCGATTTCCTTATTTTTAACATGAAACGCCTATAATGGAAGGTCTAGAAATCGCCGGATTATTCCTTTTTCTTATTTTGATTACCCCATGTAGTATGGAAATCCTTCTAGAGAATTAGGGAATGTTCCGGTATCGACCAAAAGGGTATATAAAGGGTGAAGTTGAATTAGTTTGACAAGTGTCAAAAGTATATATATATATATATATATATATATATATATATATATATATATATATATATATATATATATATATATATATATATATATATATATATATATATATTATTAAATGCCTTCCCTAGTTCCTTAAAAGCCGTTTCACAGTCTGCGGACCTTTCATAGTTGTTGCTATTTTCAGTCAGTCGATGTAAAGATCTTGCAATATCGAAGAATTCTTTTATGAATCTTCTATATTAAGTGCAGAGTTCCGAAAACCTTCTTAGTTCAGGCTTGTTTTTCAATACTGGCCAACCTTGAATGGCTTCCGTCTTCTCTGGGCCGGTTCGTACACCAGCTCCTGTAATTATATGCGCCAGGTATTTCAATTCTTTCTGAAAAAATTGACATTTTTTCGGACTGAACTTTAATTGTGCACTTCTCGGTTTTTGAAATACATCTTTGACATTTCTCAGGTGATCATCTAATGTTTTTCTCAGAATTATGATGTCATCTAGGTATACATGTCATGTTTTCCTAGTATTCGTTCCATTAAACTTTCAAAAGTGGCTGGGGCATTGCATAAACCAAATGGTATAACATTAAATGGCCATAGCTCCATTCCAGTAGAAAAGGCGGATTTTTCTTTATTCTCTGGATGAAGCTGTACTTACCAATAGCCACTTTATAAATCCAATGTGGAAAACAATTTTGAACCAGTTAAAGGGTCTAGAGTATCATCAATACGAGGTAAAGGAAAACTGTCTTTCTTTGCGACATCATCTTTCTTCTTAACTAGTACCACTGGGTATATCCAAAGACTTTGTAAAGGTTCTATAATGCCTTAATTCTGCATGTTTTTAAGCATCTTGTCCACCTCGTCACGTTTTGCTGCGGTATTCTTCTTGGAGCTTGTTTAATTGGAGTATTTATGCGATGCTCAATTACATTGGTCATTCCCAAGCCGCTATCAGATAAAGAGAAAACATCCCGATTTATTTTTAAAAGATCTTCCAGTCTAGCCACCTGAACTAGATTCAATAGAGGTATTAATATACTGTTGAGAATAATACCAGCATATATGATAAATATGTGTGAAGTGTTGCTCAATTACATTGGTCATTCCCAAGCCGCTATCAGATAAAGAGAAAACATCCCGATTTATTTTTAAAAGATCTTCCAGTCTAGCCACCTGAACTAGATTCAATAGAGGTATTAATATACTGTTGAGAATAATACCAGCATATATGATAAATATAGGGCTTCTAATATTGTGGGTCAATGTTCTTGTAGGAAAAATTCCTTTTGCATACAACGAGCAAGCTTGAATTGGTTCAACCAGAACTATTTCATTTTCCTCGAAATCACCAACCTTTACTTTTACTATACATTTTGAACTTGGCGGTAACATCGCATCTTCAAGAAATACAACTTCCCGAATCGACACTTAATTATTTTTCGGTAGATTCATAACAATTTCTTAATTTCTAGTTTTGAGGACTCACTGGTGTTACATGACATTTAGACCAAGTATTACTTCATCCAGAATATCAGCAACAATAATTACATATTTGAAAATGGTGCTTCCTAGGGTTATTTCGGCTTCATGTATCCGTTTCACAGATATTACTTCACTATTGGCGGTTTGCAGGACATAATGCTTTTTCGGAAGATCAATTTTGCAATGAGCCAAGATGTTCGGCTTTATAATGGTCTGAGTAGAATGAGTAACTAATACCATTTCACATTCCCGACCGCATAGCTTCCTGGGTACTACCAAGCTGGAACCCTTGTTTTGCAACCAAGACACCTTAATTGTTGTTGTTGGTGGAGTTTGGTAGCACCTAGCCAGCTTTCGCCCTTCTAAGCTGGCTACTGGAAGTTTTCCTGATTCTGATCACTATCAAGAGCAGTACTGCCGGTACAGCGGCATTGTAGATGCCCCTTTTTGCCAAACTTCCAACAAAGAATTCTATTTCTACTGTGGAAGACTTTGTTTTTATTTTTATGTGCTGGGAAACATTGACTCTTTTTATGATTCTTCCTTGATTCCCTGAGGTCAGTTTGACTGTTTCAAACTGAAGGGCATGAGCAAGAGCTTCAGAAATTTTCTTCAGTCGGTACATTTTTAGAGTTAGAGTTATTTTTAGGTCGCGTAAACTTTCAATAATACTAACTCTTACTTTATTTCTTCTGGGAATGTTGTGTACGCCAAAATTATTAATCGCACTATATCCGCCTCATATTCATGAAGACATTCGTTGTATTTTTGTCTTCTTTCTTGGAGTTGGGCCATATGAACTTATTAGAGGTGGGCTTGCTCGTAGCGCATCTCTAGAAAGGTAACAATAAACTCGTAATCATTCTATTGTTCTTCAGGAATGTTACATAAAACCTCCATAGCTTCACCTCGTAGTGCTAAAACAAGAGCACGTGCCTTCTCGGGTGAATTTCAATTATTGCCGGTAGTGGCGGCTTTGAATTGACGGACATATGTAAGCCAAGGTACTTTACCATCGAAGATAGCTGGCCTCATCACACTAGTTGCAGGAACACCATATCTTCTTGATTTTATATATAACAGTCAATCTTGACCATCACTTTCTCCTTCAGCTAAAACAAACAAATATCTGAAACATGCTTCGTTCATAATGGACTCTTCATAAAGCTCTCTCACAAAATTTCCAATTTTAGGCATCATCTTCACCATGCGATTTGATTAGTTCTTTTAATACAACGGAATCACTAATATTTTAAATCACGAACTTCATCATGAAACCAACTTAACTTTACTAATTCACATATAAACTGTGCAATATCTTTGTTTTGAAAATAATGTTTGCAAAATTTCCTAACTTCTAAATGGTTTGGAATAAATGGGAAACTATCAACTGCATAATGTTCAAACTCAAAAGCAGAACTTTTAAATTTTTTTATAAAATTTTTGAATTTTCAAATTTAATGCACTTTCGTTAGAAGTAGAAGACATATTTCATTTTAATATATTTTAACGTGGTGAAGTGTTGCTTTTATTATGAAAATTTAGAGAAGGGGTATAAGATCATGTTACCATTATAACTTTAGTCAGACATTTTGTATCGATTTTAAGGTCAAATATAAGGTTAGTCGGGTTACTAACTTTTTATTAAGCTTTAGGTAACGTATGAGCAGACATATAGGACATTTATACGAGGAAATTCGAAAAATATCATGTGAGAACAAATGAGGAGGAAGAGGATGAAGAGTATATACTCTTCATCCTCCTCCTCCTCCTAATTTTTCTCTCATATATTCACTACTCATATGTCTTAGGATAAACTGTATGAAAATAATATTCTTTGTAAGAAGAATTGCGGTAGCCACCGTAGTCAAATTCAAGTTTTTATGATTTGACTTATCTATAAATATCCAAGAGCTTATTATTTTTTTTTCTGTTTTGTAATAGAAAGTTTCTACGCCTAAAAAAGTGTTTGTCTAAAACTACACTATCGAGCTTTATGTCCGAGTAATATTGACGGCATTAGAATGCGGAATAACAAGCTAGTTTTATTCAAAAATCAATAAAGTTTTATTTTTAGCCACTAATTTTTTATTAAATCAGTTTTTCATAAATTGCGAATTATATTAGAGCAATAACATTTTTTATACTTATTAATTATTTATATAAAGCATAAAAGAAAATGTACATCATCAAATGTTAAAATAAATTATGAAAAAAGAAATGTTACCCGCGAATCGAACTCGGGACATTCGCTCACAAACCAAAAATCCTGTCACCGAGTTAATTCATCATATAGATTGAAAGTATATTTCAGATCTGTAAAATCTGTCACATGGTTTATACTCCGCCCATAAGAAAGGAACAAGTTTACAGGTTTCATTCTTCTTCCTCTTCGCACTATGAGAACGGCCGGCTAAGATAGAAATACGTAAAATACGGAAAAATTTATCACTGTATTATGCGGATTATGAGTTGCTCAGTTGCATGCCTCGGCGATGTAAGTAAATTAAAAACAACAGTGATTTGTGAACCTTATAATGAGGTGATCGTATCTTAGAACCAAAATTATTGTATCCGTGAACGTAACATTTTTTTACTTTAGCTTTTTAAGTAGATGTATTTTGACATGTTTTTGTGGAACGAATTGTATATATTTCACATACTTTGCGTTGGTAAATATAACAAATAAACGTTGTATTTTGAGAATTATCTAAAGCATTTAACAGCTGAATTAAAGTATTGTTTAAAACCTTCTAATTAATTGTATATGTTGTATATGTTTCTTGTATCTTTCAGTCAACCACTTTTACAGCGAAGGTCCTGCTTATATAGTATACACATCAAAGGAAATGCTTTCAGAGGATCGAAACTGTTTATCTATATTTACGGCAATGTGCACAAAATGTTACATGAATATCCAGTTTTTAAGATCGAAGAAGCTCTTAGTAACGAGACAACTAATCTCTCAGGTAAAATTTAAAGTACAAGAAGTTTAAAAAAGTGAAAACTTTTATTTTAAATTTAGAAATTATAAATACACATTTTTAAGTGGTACAATTTGTAAACATGTTCAATATTTTGAAATTATATAAAAAATTTTGACATAGATTTGAATAAATATTATACAGTCCTGGACAAAATAATGAAATATTTTTAAATTTTCACCAATTCTTTTGAAAAAATAAATTTTGATGATTTATGTCGTTGCAACAATTTGTACTATAGAAAGAACAGTTTATTTTACAAATTTTACCAAATATTGAGTTTGCATGAGAAGAAAATCGCTTTATATCTATATCTAAACATAGAAGCAGCGTAATGCTGGAAGAACTAAAAATAAAAGAAAGCAGAAGATCCAATTATTGGGCGGATCTACAAGGATTGAGACAAGCGAAGATAACTCTTGGGAACTACGATCAGAAGAGATTCAAAGGAGGTTCTGACTGGGCATGTCCACCTGAAGGCACCTCAAGAAACTCTGACTGGTAGAAGGAAAAGAGTGCAAATTTTGTAAGGAGAGAAACCTCTATTCATATCCTTTCAGAGTACAGTGCTCTAGGATGCGCAATGTTAGCAGTATATACAAAAAGCACCTCTCTTTAGTCCTTGTATTTCGATACATGTATGTATCCAGATCTTCTCCATACATG
This sequence comes from Diaprepes abbreviatus, assembly GCA_034092305.1. NCBI lineage: Eukaryota > Metazoa > Arthropoda > Insecta > Coleoptera > Curculionidae > Diaprepes > Diaprepes abbreviatus. The sequence goes on from JASJET010000290.1 coordinate 2,219,720, forward strand.
TTAACTTTTTTTAACTTACAATCAACTACTTCTTTTGAATTGCCTTTTCTTTTTTTTACGAAGCGTCCTTATTATGTGCGTATTGTGACTTAATAATTCTTGGATAACTCGACCAAATATATATATATATATATATATATATATATATATATATATATATATATATATATAGAGAGAGAGAGAGAGAGAGAGAGAGAGATTTGATGCCCAAGATCCAAGTAAGATGTCAATAGTCCTTTTACAATGAGGTGTGTTTTTCCCCAAATTTCATCTGATCCTCCTTTACCCTGATAAATTTGTAGACTTAAAACATAACCGTCAGATGTCGTCAATTCCAAAATACTTTATTCCATAACGTGCCATTTTATTTGAAATGTATTGACGCAAACTTAACTGCCACGAAATAATAAAAACGATTCATCCAAACATAACTTTTCATATGGTTTATAGGATTTCTCATAGCAACTAAGACATCTTAGTATTTATTCAAAGCGACGCCCAGACATAGAATAACAAAATATCGAATAGGAGTATAAGCAGCTGATGTTAAAAATATGTGATGTACTGGGTTTCTTTACTTGCGCATGTAGTAAACAAGTACTCAAAAATTTAGACAATTCGGTTTTATCATTTTCTCCAAAAGCCATTATGCGTCTGTACCTAGTAGAAGGTCTATTGGATTCACAAAATTTTTCCCATAGATATTGGTAAAAGTTACTAACAGATCAAATATATCTTCTGAAAATATTTTCTTAAAGACGCAAAAACGTGAAGAATCAGAATCATTCTCTACTGGGCCTGACTTGCTATAGGTAACTTCCTAGTTTTCTTGAACAATCAAGTGTTCTGCGCCCTCATCTTCTTTCATTTCGATCCCGCTATCGCTTTCGTCAGAATCAAGAGCACAATCGGGGTCCCCATAAAACTCTCCATCGTCTCGGAATTCCTCTGCCTCCAAATCTGAATATGCAAATAAATGCATATCTTGATTTTCGTAGTCATTTTCATCAGATACCTCGTCATGTAGCATTTGCAGATATGACCGATCTTTTCGTACCAAGACATTGCCTAAAATCCAAAATCCCAACAATCCAGAAGCCTAAACGTTTACCAAAAACAAAACAAAATCAGAAAATTCTCACCAAATTATATTTTTTTTTAATCCACAAATACATTTACTAATGGACGTGTGTGCCCTCTGAATGGCGATTATTTGTCGACAGCTAAACAAACAATTCTGAACGGCTCTAGCCATCAAAACAATACAGGAACATGTGTTTTGTGTTAAAAAAGACGAGTCCATTTTGACATTTGTCTAGGTTCTATTATTAGATAATCCATAAATCTACAAGAAATCTATGGCAGCGCAAGCCGTTATTTGATTGTTAAGAAAAGTAGATATGACTGCCATAACCGGCATGTTCTATACTTGGGAAAAAATATGACAGTTATGACCGGACTGTCCATGAACGTGTTAAGGGTAATCGCAGATATAATTACGGAGCACATGCCGCAAAATCAATATTTGATTTCAATCTCTATCAAAGAAATGATATCGATGCAGGAAAATATTGTAAAATAGGCAAAGGTAGACATATATAAAATTAAACGAGAAAAAATACAGAAACAAACTATTATTTATTTTATCAACTTATTGTTATATATATATATATATATATATATATATATATATATATATATATATATATATATATATATATATATATATATATATATATATATATATATATACTCCAACTGAATTGTGGTTCTCGAATAATTGTCTTAAATTGACTAATAAAAAACAATAAATTAAATTCCCAACAAACCTTGATAGACAACTCGTAGTACATAGTACTCTATTTTTCATGCCCAACTCTCTTACGGGGTGATTCTTTGGGTGAGCTTGTCCAGCTCACATCGGATTTTTAAATTGCAGAAGAATTGTGTCCTATCTATTACGGGAATGGATCGGTGCCATCACTGCAAGTCTTATTTTGTAAATCTCAAAGTTTTTACGCTGCCTTCATATATTTTACACCAACTATTGGAAAGTCAGAAGAATAGAAGTACCGTTTCACACAATGCTGATGTCGATAACTAGGGCGCAAGAAGAGCTCATCTTATAAGAAGTAACAAATAGGGATTTAACAAGTCCACAAAAAATTCAGTAAATACAAAACTTTGCAATGTACTCCCTGATCAGATTAGAAATTTGCAGAATAGAAAGTTAAAGTTGTACGTAAATTTTTCCTAGAATGTCAAGCTTTAAAGGCAGTTCCTGAATACTTTAACGTAAATTCATGAATCAATGTTTGTTAAATTATTGTTCTGGTATTACTTTTTTTTCTACATGTATTTTATATTTATGTGTATGATGCTTAGTGCAAACTTTACTTGTATTCTTTGGTACGACTTACTAGAATTTGTACTTTACAAAAATGTAATAAATAAATTATGCTATTGTCCATGTCTTTGTCCATGTCTGTTATATTTTTATCAAGCTTAATAAATGTGTCTAAAATATTTATATAACTATCTCTATTTTCTCTTTATCATATTTTGCCATTCTTAATATTTCCCAGCACATCAGTATTTCAACTATATAAAATGTTTGAGGACACAGTTTATCCCATTATATCAGCTTTCACCACAAAATTTAAATCAAAATTTCCATAGAATTTATTTATGTCTCCACTTTAAAATACTCGGTTTGGTGCAAACCCTCCTTTTATAGACAAAAATAAACCTCTTGGAAATTTTGCCTCAAAAAATTTTTAGAATAGCACCTTCACAAATCAAACTATTGAAAATTATAGATGGCCAACAATACATTTTATAAAACAAAAATAAATAGTATTTTTTTATATTACCTATGTCTTCTTCAAGACTTTTGCATTCTTTTTCATGTATATTAGTATTAAAGTCCCTTTTTAACCTGTAGCAGTAAGCCATGAAAAACATTTAAAAACTCTATGCTTCACTTGTACTAATTGTTCCAGCTTCTCTAAAAAGATATAAAAAATATGTTCAAACAAATTCATTTTAAAGTTTAGTCTCTTTTCTACTTGGATGTTTTAGTTTTACGAGCATTAAATTAGCCAAGTTCACAAAATTAGCACTATTCAGTGAGTCTCTCGACTAACTACCGCGATCGATTTCTCGGAAAATAGACTTTGGACTATTTTTAAAATTTACCGAAGTGGGTAGGGGCCCTTACGCTAAAATATTTTCAAGATGGTGACACTTCCGATTATACCGAGATGATGTCTTTATGATTATTTTAAATGAAACACCCTATATGTTACTTCATTTTTATATTCTATACAGAATTATAGACATATTTCATGTAAACTGAACTCTAGGTAAGTCTAACTGTTTTTGATATATTTTAAATTTTATGTCAAAAATGGCATTTGCAGGTCTAAACTCTATCAATTTCTCCTATATGAAAGCCTTTATTATTTGATTGGAGTGGATTTCAATGTTTTTAAATGTAAACCCCCTATTTTTATAATATTTTCTTATTTATCATTAAAAATAAGGGTGACTATAAGGTTATCTATTCCAAAAAATTGCAATATTTGACATAACGGCAACTTAACATTTGTATTTTGTAAAAATTCTAAACAGCTTACCTACACAGGGAAACGACTTATTTAAATAAATGTTCAAAATCTCCATCCTGAACTTTCAATTTTCGCATCTTCGTGATAGTTCATCATGGGTGGCCGCTTTAATTGAATCTGGAGATATACTTTCGAATGCATCTCTTACTCTTGCCATACAGTCTTCTATCGTTGTCACTGGATTATACTAAACGATGTTTTTTATCGTTCCCTATATAAAATAATCTAAGACAGACAAGTCAGGAGAACGTGGAGGTCACAGAAAAAGTCCATTGTTGGCAATCCACTAGACATAAAATGTTGCTTGTAACAAACTGGTAACTAAAACGGTTCTATGTAGTGTGGCGCCATCGTGTTGGTAAAAAATGTGCCAATGATATATTTTCCCTACAAAAGTAAATACATAATTTAAAATGAGGATATAATTTGCTTTGTATTATCAAAAAATTAACTATTTTAAGCTTTCTTCATAAAAATCTACTATTCCATCATTTCTTACAGCACAAAGTACGTTAAATTACCAGGTTCCTTGAGAATTTCTTGTGTTATCGTTAATACAAATTCGCAAAATTGCACTCTTTTCGACAAATCAGTATCTTTTAGGTGTTGAACCAAATATATCAAACAAGGGGGGAAGTTGTGTTTGAACAGAATTCTATGTTAGAAATTTATGTCACTTTTCTTAACGATGTCATAGGATATGCCGAAAAATATTTCAGAATTGCAATTTCGATATTTTCGTCATAGAGAATAGATTTCCTTTAATGCCTTTTTGCCTTAAAGGTACAAAAATTTTTGAAATTTTGCAATATTCGTCAAACATTGTTCCGCGACGGTTTCTGTTTATCTGGATATCTATCAGCAAATGTTTTGCATGTTCTTAATAAGACTTTGTTACATTCTCCATAGATAATGAACAAATTTAAATAATCTTCGTGCGTATAATTTAATCACCCCGGCATGGTTTTGATTAACGATTGTAAAATGACAAGAAATAGTGACATTTCTGTTGTGCTGTATTGTTTTCTTTCTTCGCGTTTCGCCGTCATGGCCAACTGATGACAAAACTTAAAAGCCGTATAGAATTTTTACAATACAAAAATGTTGAATTGCCAATATTTCAATAACTACAAATTTTTCGAATAGAAAACCTTATTCAAAGTCACCACAACAAATCTAAGTTCCTTGCATTTCTGTTTTCCTAGCGATTTTGCAAGACCGAAGCCAGAGCCTTATACTCCAATCACCTCTTTAATCTTGGACTCATCATGAAACCATACCACTGAATCTTGTAGTCGAGGTAATCCTCCGTTCCTTTAGTAACAGTCTATTCCTACTTCATAGTTCACGTCAAAGTTATACTTTATATACATGTAGTTTGTCGGTTTTAATATGGATTCTGTTGGAATTCTATCCAAAATCCTCATAGGCCCAACAAAGTTTCCAGGTTTGAGATTTTCTGTTTGAAAGAGCTTAAAGAGATATATTCCTGCTGCACTCAACACAGCTATGTGTAATGGAGGGAGGGTCAACATGGCGTCTGTTGCCGCTGTGGGGTATACTGGCATAACCACAGAGACTCCTACATAGGTTTACTTCTGCTAGATCTGCTGTTTGTTGTATCATATTAATTAAGCAAATGGGACCATGGATTTGATAATCGTTTCATATGATCATAAGATCGTTTTCGATCTCAAACTTTAGGTTTTACTAAAACTCTTCAATGTCGCTATTCCATGTCAATTTTTGGTCCATTATTAATTACTCCACTTAAAGTTGGAGCGTTCATGTTTAGTTTTTGTCTCCTCGTAAATATTACGAGGACTATTTTGTTAGGATTAACAGCAGTCTTTGCGCCAGTTGCTAATTTGATTAACAGAGAGTTTCCATAAGGCTTGTGATATTCTTTTCGGTTTTGCCTCTAATAATGATAAGTAGGTCATTAGCATAACCCCGCGTTGTAAAGGTTGAATCATTATTTGGTTCGCAAGCTATCTACAACAGATTACAGCAGAGACGATAATATCCCCCACCTCACTTGAGAACTTTGACTATGGTGATTGTAGCCGCTTCATTGCTGACTGATGTGCTTAGTGACGAGTTTGCTTTTTACCGTTAATTTAATCCATCTTATTACATGAGGCCCTTGCATCTAGAGCCCTAAACACGAGTTCATGTGAGGTGTTATCAAAACCTATTTTTATATCAATGGAAGGGCGCAATGAGATTTCTTTTGTCACCGGTGCTTTTTGCCGATTATCCACCAGAAAATGTAGAGCATTCATTGTGGATTTGCCAGCTAGACATACAAACTGGTATTTGTGAAGTGATTTCTCTTTGAGTGCTGGATTTCCTAAATTTCGATCAATAAATTTCTCAATTTTTAGGAGAAAATAGGTGAGACTTATTGGACTGTAAGATTTTGATTCATCCGATGGACGTCTTTAGGTTCTTAGTATGAACGTCACTCTGACCTCTCTCCGTCAGTAGGAGGTTAATGGATCCCTTTGTAGTTGAACAGAGAAAAATCCCATCTTTCCCTGGCGATTCTCAAAGTTTGACGCTTTTAATTATCCATTTTCCAACAAGGTTATGTTAATATTATCCAAGAAGGCCTACCAAAGAACACGCGATAATGGTGTATTAGTAATTTTCGTCAAAATCCACTCATCTTAGCTACAGTTAAGGTCATAGAAATCCTGAGAAATTTGTAAATTAATTTTAATAGAGATAGAATACTTCTTTAAGTTATAGCTTAATTGGATGTTGAAAAATACGTTTAATGGTACAACAGATATTAAATTACTCAGTAATATAGATATACGAAAAAATATTTATTTTAATCCAATAACTGATCTTCAATTTCATTCCATTTTTTATAGAATGGTGTAGATACGTTCTACAATTTATTCTAAATTTGTTCTTTTAGGGGGAGGAGTGGAAAGAAGTTAAAATAAAATTTAACATGAAAGAACGTATAGAAGATGCAACATTTCGAATAGTTCTATCATCTTTTGAGAAACAAAATAACTTTTGGGCATTTACGCATCCGAGATTTTGTGATTTACATGGTAAGAGATAGCAAATATAGTCATTTAAGTAAAATTAATTCACTACCATCTTCACATTTAGGAGATTCCTTCCAATTAAGTTAGTATCAAAATTAAACCAGTTATAACATCTAAAAACTTCTTCTAACATGTCATGTGGCATGCCCTACAAAAAAAATTAAATACATTAAATGTAACCCGAGGTTAACCTAAAAGTTTATAAACGTATTTGCATATGAGTATGCAAAATTATTCGCACGAAATGTTTCTTTGGAATACAATATCGATCCTGAAAATTCGTGCTGTTTTCAAGGCGAAAATGTTTTTTTTTTATATATATATATTTTCTCATTTTATGTGATTAATACTACTTATAATTTAGTTGTGGCACATATAAATCACATGTGACAGCTTTGACGGTGCTTTTGAAGTTGAATGGAACAATTTTGGTAACCTTGCTTACCTCACGATCTTTTATATTACTCGGGGAAAAATGTTAAAATGAGAAGGATATCACTGTTGCATTGAGAAAAATTTAAAGAAATACCAATTTTTTTTTATTTCGACCTCCAATATTTACTTCATTTAAACTAGTCAGCGCCAATCTGATCATCCGAAATTTGCAAATATCACTTAACTGTTGTAAATTCTGGTTGGCACTGACCAATTTGTGATTTCTCTACGAATAGGCCTAATACTATCAAAGGACATGGAACTAACAAATTAGACAAGGACGGAAAGTTAGGTCAACTTTAAGATCCAACATATCCGTCTTAAAATGCGAGTCTCAATACATAATTTGGCGATCTAGCTAAAAACAAATTATGGTAAAATTTGTTTATGAGCAGAGAATGCAACAGGGAAATAAAGTATAGAAAATAGACATCTTCGAAGATACGCTGTCAAATATGATATCGAAACTAGACAATGTAGAAAAACTATTGTCAAAGTGCAGATAATACTACTTATTTTATTGTACTTACACAGTTTACTGAATATTCACTTTATTTGTTTTTAGAAACTAGGGTTTTAAAGCCAGTATATCCACAACACTGGACAAAAAAATGCCAACATATCGAAACAGCGGAGATAATAGATATAGCAAGCGATAAGAACAGTACTACTGCAGGTAAGTAGTGGATATAGGGGGCTACTACATCACCACCCCACCTCTTATCTCATTCCTATCCACCACAGCATTTGGAGGGGAGCTGGTATCTTAAATCATCGAATCTGAGCGAGCATCAGTCATTCGTGCGCGATGTCAAATAGTGACCTAACAAAACAACAAATTATTGAGCGTGTAGGTTAAGTGATATTTTCTTATTAAAATAATCCAAAAGAAGAACTGGACTTGGCATTCTTTTCCATCAACTATTTGAAAATATTCGTCTATTCACTAAGTTTACAATAAATTTGGCATAGGTTACCGAAACATTAAAGAAGTGATGAGGAATTGCAGCTAAATTTGCCGTCTTTCAAACATTATTCATTATATCAAAATCATATAGACGGCCCACCACTGCCAATAAAAGAGTGCTGCAAAATTTAAAAAAAAAATAGCTTAAACAAGTGAATCGGGTTTCCTACATTTAGTTCATTGGATAGCTTTCGAAATGGATAAGATACAAGTATCTTTAGATTCCGCTTGCGATGAAACGATCGAGTCAACGTACAAAGATGAAACTACTCATTTTAACTTGGCTGAAAGAGGAAAGCTGCAAACAAGACAGTATTCCCTAATAACGATTGATCGAAATAGCTTCGAAAACGGGTGCGGTGAAAAAAGCCTAGTGAAAGTAACAAAAATAAATACAAGTGAAGCACTGGCACCTTACGTGAGAGATATGCGTTTTTCATTTATATGATATTTTATTATTATTTCGTCTTCTGGTGGCGCATATTTTTTATGCCGTGAATGCTAATGTGTACATGCTCTAAATTCCCAAATGGGAAACACAACTTTGTAAATATTCATTTTAAACTATTCTTTATATGCTGTAAAAAGTTCTGCAATGTAGCAGTTGTAAAAATGATTTATTAATAATTAAAGAATGTGCAGAATCATCTTATCGAAAAATCAAATTTTAAATGAACTTATTTCACTTGCATTTATTCATGCGCTATAGTGTTTTTTCAATATTAAGTTTAAGTTAAAAACAAAGATTTTCAAAATCACCCTGTAGATGAAAAATTAAGAGGGCCATGACAAATTTGACACCGGAATCTAACAAAATAGTTAATGCAAGAGGAGAAAAGAAAACATTTATTTTGCTGTGTGGTTAACTATAATGTTAATTATTGAATAAAATATATTTTTGTGTTAAATATGTTAGGAGAAAATGAGTATTTATTGTAATTGCCGAGATATATGTAAGATTAAACATATAAGGAAAAATAACTAGTTGGACAAATCAATACATAAGAATTGATCCAGCATGAATATCATTTATGTAAAGATTACATCAGGCTATACAAATATCAACGATTATAGATAAAATAAAACGAAATGATTTTTACATCATTCTACAATATATGGATTTGTATAATCAAATTTCAAATAAGATATATGCCCCCTAAAAAAGAAAAAAAAAAGATATAATTCAACCAAATTCTATAAAAAAAAAGAATAAAATTAAATCATGCTGTCAAATATAAACATTTAAAATTATTATAGCCATACCACATCGATAAACTGTTTTCAGAGTTCTATAGTGCAGGATATAAGTCGCTATTTATTTTCACTGCTGCACCACACATCCAGTCTCCCGCCCATTGAACTTGCCGGGTAATAAGCATACTTCTTCTTAGCAGCGAAAAGACGTTCCTTGGTAAGATCTTCACATAACGAATAAAATATTTTTTACATCATTCTACAATATATGGATTTCTATAATCAAATTTGAAATAAGAAGAGATGCTAATTAAAAAAGAAAAAAAGATACAATTCAATCAAATTCTATAAAAAAAGAATAAAATAAAAGCAGACTGTTAAATATAAACATTTAAAATTATTATAGCCATACCACATCGATAAACTGTTGGCAGAGTTCTTTAGTGCAGGATATTAGACGCTTTTTTATTTTCACTGCTGCATCACACATACAGTTTCCCGCCCATTAAACATGCCTGGTTATAACCATACTTCTTCTTAGCGGTGGAAGGACGTTTCTGGTTAAGATCTTCATATAATAAGAGATAAGATCCTTTGATTAATTTTTATTATTAAAAACTGCACTATGCTTAAGGTTACTGGTAAAATTTATGAGTATAGTACTGGGACGATCATTAACGGATTCACCGATGTGAAACATAGAATGAAAATCGTGAGCCTCGCACATAATTTTTAGATTATTTTTAAATATCTACTGAACAATTTCTAGGAGATATTCAATATCATCTTAACCTATACCAATCAATCTAACAACAATACTACTTTTGTAATAATGCTCAAGAACGTAAGTTTTTTACCGTCAAGCTTTGTGTTAACCATTTTAGTCAACTCGTCTATCTTCTGTGACACTTTATCCTCAAAATTGACACACTCTTTATTCACGATATCCTCGATCTAACAACTGAAGTCTTTAGAATCTGCACCCAACTAGCATTTTGGCGGCATATTGCACGAACCACCTTATTGATATGGAACGCCAAAGAACTATAGACAGATGCTTACAAAGAAAATAATATTTATTAACCACTAGCACTGTGACACAATCAAGCCGAAAGACCTAAAAATGGTTCAAAAAAATTATGGAATTCAAAAGAAAAAACCGAAAAATAAAATTTTTATGAAAAAATTGAACCGCCTTCTAGTAATGCACTGAAAAGCGAAATATAACAATATACACTTTTATATGATATTGAAATTTTTGATGTCAGCGCTAAATTATTATTAAATGAAACAAATAACTACTAACACGAGATACATACAAGCTACAGTAAGAAAGCAATTACTAATAATAATCTAAGAGCTGGTAGACATTTTTGGATAGGTATTTGTAGCACTGTGAAAAATTGCTCAAAACTTCTTCTAGTGATACCTGAATACGAAAATGCAGACCGGGCTGAAGGGTTGCGGGGCTTAAACGACGCTTAAATTTTTAAAGAAAATAATTGTTTGCAAAAACTATTCTTGAAGCATTTTTAAATTTTAATATCTTAGAATTTAACTTTTAAAGAGTTGAAAAATGAAAATACCAGATCATTGACCAGATGTTTACAAAATTATTTTTCTAAAAAATTGAAAAAATATACCTGAGGCATTTTGAAATTTTTACAGGATAATATTTGTGACTAAAAATAAATGTTTACAAAAAGACAAGTTATGGCACATTTTACCTGCCAAATAACTGAGAATGTTTAAGATGAGTGCGAGTTAATAGCGCTATGAGGAAGTTGTTTATTTTTCTTCAGATTTTTTTAATTCAATTTAATTTTTATTAATTTTCATAAAATACAAAAATTTAAAAGGGAATGAATACAAATATAAAAATATTTAAGAAATTAATTGAAGTGAATTTATAACAAACGTATAAAAATAAGTTTTTATATTATTAATCGTCGGAATGTGGGGCTTCTTCTTCAGAGAACTCCTCATCAGAGCACGAATACTCTTCTTCTTCTTTTGCAGTATCTGAAAAAAATAAAGAATAGTCAATAAGTAATTGAATGAAATATGCAAGAATAAAAAGAACTCTTAACTCACCTGTAACGTTTTCACCGGTATAATAATAGTATAAACGAATATACAATATAGTCAACATCGTGGGTAAGGCTATTCGATGGACAGTATTTGTTGGTTAAAGACTACGAATGAATAACGTTATTTATGGGTATATATTAAATAAAAAACATCAAATACCATACCTTGTGAGGAAGGAGGAACATCAGCATTTCTTGATTAAGTGTTATCATATTCTTTTTATTAAAGCTAGGAAAGTTTTGTAATATTGTGTATGTTAACCGTCTTTTAGGTTAACATTAGTTCGCAAAATAATCTCTTTATATTTTACTCCATGTTTTTTTTTCGAATTTTCAGCACGTCATTTTTTTTTTTTCAAAATCTTTTCACCAAAAAGAATTTTTTTTTGGAATAACACACACTTTTTTTGCACTATTTTCAATATCAATTGTAAGTAATCACCGACAGAAGAGGATTTTTATAAAAACACGTGTTGGACAAATACGTTGTAGTATACGACTGAGAGCGTTATAACTACTCCAAAATTCTTACTAACGACCACGTGAAGCTGTAAATCACGTGGTCTTGCCGAACCCTTGAGACACCAGCGATATACGCACTCTCTCACACTTCAACTTACTCAAAGCGCTATTAACTCACACTCACGTTGAACATTTTTACTCCCCTGGCAGGTAAAATACCCCAGCGAAACGACCTGCCTTTTTGTATATATTTATTTATTTATTTTTTTGATATTTTTTCAATTTTTTGAAAAGATAATTTTGCAAATATCTGGCAGAGTTTGCGACCCTGTTAAATAATCTGGCGTTTTCATTTTTCAACTCTTTAAATACTAAATTCTAAGCTTTTAAAATTTAAAAAGGCGTTAAAAATAATTTTTGCAAAAAAAATTTTGCTTCTTTAAAAATTTAAGGGTCGCTTAAGCCCCGCAACCCTTCAGCCAGGTCTGCATTTTCGTATTCAGGTATCACTAGAAGTTTTGAACAATTTTTCATAGTGCCTTAAATACTTACCCAAAAATGTCTACCAGTTCTCCGTCTGTAAAATATTTTTTAATCTTTTTATGCGAATCACATTTTGTCAGGTATTAGTTTGGTGGTAAAAATTTATATTGTCTATTTCGCATTTTAGCGCTTTTCTAGAAGTCGGTTCAATTTTTTTTATAAAAATATAATTTACTCTAACAATTAAATTTCTTTTAAAATTTATAGAAAATTGGACGAAGTGCAATGAAAATCAATTTGGAAGAAATTGTCTCCCTTGTAAATTGGTGTATGACCGAGCATGCCCCAGTAGTAGTAAATATTGTCAACTGATCAATATAGAAGATCGTTTAGAACAGAGATGTTATGGTTTCATTAGAAATGAAAGTGAAAATTGTAAAGGTAAAACTATAATAGGAATATCTATTAGATTAAGTATAAAGGATTTTATTGCTTGCACCTTTTGACCTGATAGATTTAGTGCTTTTAAATTTTTTATATTTTTATCCTAACATATACCATAAATACTTGTATATATTTTTTAATGCAGAACGGTAGTAGTACGTTTACATACGGACATAGTTGTAAAAAGGCATGCGGAAACCGTCTAGATTCATGTTCAAGAGACCTCATTGATTGAAAATTTAACGGAAAATTTTATATTAAGAATTATTTTGGAACAAAATATGATATTTGCCTAATTAAACATTCTGTAGTTTCAACCTAAATAAAAAAAAAATATGTTGTACATCTAACCATTTAAAATACACATTATGATATAGATTGTGTCATATAGAAAGGAACTAAGTTGTTCAATTGGTCATTTAAGATAACAAAAATGCGGAGTACTATTAAATGAGAGGGTACAATTTGGAGATAGGGGTGATAATGCAACCCTTTCAGTTTTTTAAATACCGCTCGAACACGAAGCAAAATTCGTGTATGGTTAATGGGAAACTTTTTGTAGAGAATCAAGTTCCCCATCGAAGTGATATATTAAGAAAATGAAAAATGATTTTTTGGCAGATAAATATTAAAAAACAAAAAATTCAATTTTTTATTTTCTTACTCTTTTGCCTATAACTTTTTTTAGCAGAGAAAGGTATAGGCATTACTTCACGAAAAAAAGTAGATAAAATTTGTATTGAAAAAGTAATTTTTAATGAAATTGGCTGAGATATAGTCGTTAAAAGTAAGTAATTTTTTTCGATTTTTATCGCGTTTTCCTTGATATTGTTTTAATTCTTATTTTTTTATACCAAATTGATTTTTACTTAATAAAAAAATGTATTTCAAGTTAATTTGTTAATAATGCATGAGAATATCAAAAAATCTATTAAACTGTGATGAGTTTTTAAATAATGGAATAGTTAAATGAAATAAAATATTGTTGTTTTTTTTCTATTTGAAATATGAAGATGACTTTTTTATGCAACAAAAATATTATTATATTAAATTATTCATTATTCGTTAATTATATAAATTAATAACATTTTATAACATTTCGTGAATAACATTTTCAAATTGAATTTTAATATATTTATCCATGTCTTTAAGGACATCCTCTTCTAAAATCTCCGCTTCTCGTACATTGTCGCAATTAATACTCATACATCCTTTTAAAAACATAGAGCAAGTTAATCGTAATTTTCGGCAACCACAGTGTTCGTGGCAGCCTATAGTACATCCGCAAGCTAAAAACATACTGACACGTACTGTAAATAGCTCTAAACTCTATAATATTGGGACCGTTGATGCTGCCCCTACTTTTCTTCCCTATTTTCAAAACAATCTTACTTCGTAGCAGATGTTCCAGTATTATAAGTAACAGCAGAGATGACTAATGTGTCCATGTAGCGTGCGATGCGTTGGGGCCGAGAGAGGGAGAAAGAGAGAGAAAGTCAATAGTGAAAGGTGCTCGCATTCTCTTATCACTGGCAGATCTCCGAAAAGTTGAAATACACTTTTTCGAGTCCAACTTGGCAGCAAGGCTTTTATGACAAGGCAATTAGAAGATTAAGGGATTATCGCAGCTAGAAGTGCAACATCTGTTTGATGCGAACAGTTTTTTGACTTCGGCTCGTTCAAAATTTGATTTCACGGCTTACATAGATGTCGCGCATCTCTTTAGTCATCTCTAGTGACGATAAAAGGCGACCTTGTAGAATTAAGAAATAATAGAAGAGAAATGAACCAGATTTTGAATTACATTCATTGCAAAAATATTTATACAAATCTTCATCATTCAGATAGAAAAAAGCAATTTAACTGTCCCATTATTTAAAAACCCATCACAGTTAAACACATTTGTTGAAATTCATATTCATTATTAACAAGTGCATTCTTTTATTAAGTAAAAATCAATTTTGTTGTAAAAAATAAGAATTAAAACAATATTAAGGCAAACGCGATATAAACGAGAAAAAGGCTCAGTTTGAACGACAATATCTCAGTCAACTTTAATCAAAATTACTTTTCTAAAACACTATTTTAAAGAAACTTTCATCTACTTTTTTCTCTGAAGCAATGCCTATATCTCTTCTAAAAAAAAGTTACATGTAAAAGAGTAAAAAAAAATTGATTTTTTTTTGTTCCTGGTTTTTTTCAATATTTATCTGTTAAAAAGATCGCTTTTCATTTTCTAAATAAGTTTTTCGATGAAAAATTTGTTTGTCTACAAAAAGTTTCCTAATAATTATATCCGAATTTTGCTTCGTTTTCGAGTTATATTTAAAAAATTTAAAGAATTACATTTCACACTTATCTCCAAATCGCACCCTCTAATCTAACATTCCGCGGTTTTCTTATCTCAAATGACCAATTAAACGATTTTTGCAATAAAAACTCTTGAACGTCTTAGTTCGTTATTGCCCTGTTTTTATACCATATTCAATAGCCTACATGTGTGACAAAAAATATCACAGAAGTCGATAACATTATTACTTTTACAAGGAACAATGACATAATTAAACGTCTATTTACATGTATATAGGGTGTCTGATCAGTACATGTCAAACTCTTGTGGTGGATAGAAGGTGTTAAAATAACCCTAATGTTTCATATAATTTTTGTTCTAAGCTGCCCTATAACCAAGATTTGTGGCACAGAGTGGTTACCAGTGATTTACTCTAAGCTGTAGCTTTAGACTCGTACGTTTAAAAAAAATCGGCATGTTATATAATCGATAAGGACGCACAATATATATATATATATATATATATATATATATATATATATATATATATATATATATATATATATATATATTGTTTCGGACGGACGATCTTCGAACACACACTATTATTTCAAAAGATTTTTATTGTCAACCTTACTTTTGACACTTGTCAAACAATTTCAAGCTGCGTCGAGGAGCTTTCAAACTATACTGACCACGAAAGCTGATCTGGACCCTTTATATACCCTCTTGGTCGATACTAGAAGATTCCCTAATTCTCTAGAAGGATTTCCATACTACATGAGGTAATTAAAATTAGAAAAAAGAACAATCCGGCGATTTCTAGACCTTCTATCATAGGCGTTCCATGTTAAAAATAAGGAAATAGAATTCTCTAAAAAGTTCCAGACCTTCTTTCATAGAAGTCGCCTGAGGAAATTAATGAAGGTAAAATTAATTAAATAAATTATGAATTCGTAGAAAATATACCTAAAACTCTACAAACGCAAACTAATACTATGAAATGTACTACGCTATAAAGTTCGTAATATTGCCCCCTTCCAAGCCTTGATCGTTCCGATCAACCGTCTTGATCTAGATAATGAGCCACTCTGTCCAGATGTACGACTTTCATCTTCGCATGAGGGCTTTTCTGAATTTGGTACACCAAATCGTTTTATCGAGTCACTACGTTGTACGAACCTTCCCATGATTTTTGAAGCTTTGATGAACGCCCTTTGGTTTTTTTGGGATTGTACAAACAAACTCTTTCACCAACCATGAATACACCAGTACTGGCTTTGAGGTCATACCGGGTCTTCTTTCTGTCGCTTTCTATTTGTAACTTTTGACGGACTTCTTCGTGTAAGACCTGTAGCCGCTTATTAACTTGGTTGGAGTAGTCTTCCCAAGTTGCTTCAGAATCGGGTGGACTTCCAGTGAGTAGATCGACTGGTAGACGTAATTATTTTGCAAAAATTATGCTAGCAGGTGTTTTTCCAGTAGCTTCGTGAATGGCTGAACGATAGGCTAGTAGAAATGGCTGAATGCATTTATTCCAGTTATTTTGTTGTTCATTTACTTGTATCCTGATGTAATTCTCCAGGGTTCTGTTAAATCTCTCAACGATTCCATCTGACTGTGGATGTAGGGGTGTTGTTCTAGTTTTGTGGATTTTCAGAAACTTGCAAAGGTTAGTAAAAACGTCAGATTCAAAGTTTCTGCCTTGATCAGTGTATCTCCCCTGGCACCTCATATCTATTAATCCACTGTTCAAACAACATATCAGCAAAGATGGTGGTTTCTTGATTTGGTATCGCATAGACTTCTGGCCATTTACTGAAGTAATGCATAGCTACCAACATATAGCGATTTCCGGACTTACTAATAGGAAATGGTCCTGCTATGCCTATAGAAATTCTTTCAAAAGGTAACATTGAACTGTTTCATTTTACCATGGCTACGGGACCTTGGTCCTTTACTGGTAGCACTGTTGGTACAGGTTCTGCACCAATCTTTTACATCTGTGCGGCTCTCCAGCCGAACTTTTTCAAGAGTTTTCATAACCCCTAAGTGTCTGCCCCCTACACCATTATGTAAAGCTTGAGTACTTCTGGAACCTTTTTGGTGGGTAATATAGTCTGGTATCTGCAGTCTTTGTCATCAGAGCTCTCCCAAACTTTTTTTAATAGACCATCGTTCATAATAAAGGAATCCCATAGGGCCCAGTAACCTTTTACTTTTTGAGATTTTGTTGAGATTTCTTGAAAAGTGGGTCGATTTGACTTATTATTCTTTAATTTAATGATAATGTTAAGATCTGGGTCTTCTTGTTGTTCTGTGGAGATGATTTTGGGATCTCAATCCAAAGAGCATTGCAGTTGTGTTCTCGCTATTCGTGTCTGTTACAGTTCTTGCATTATTCTGAACATGGTCTTCTCGACAAAACGTCTGCATTTTTGTGGTTCAAGCCTTTCCTATGTTCAATTTTAAAATCGTATTCCTGTAAACGTTATAACCATCGTGCTATTTGACCTTCGGGATTTTTAAATTGTAAAAGCCACTTTAGTGATGCGTAGTCTGTTCGCAGGAGAAATTTTTGGCCATATAATTATTTATGGAAATGTGCCAATGTCTTTATAATGGCGAGTAGTTCTTTTCTTGTTACACAATAATTTCGCTCAGCTTTGCAGAGTACTTTGCTAAAATAAGCAATCACTTTCTCTTGGCCATTTTGTATCTGGGACAAAATTCCCCCTGTAGAGGAGTTACTAGAGTCAGTATCCACAACAAATATCTGATCGCGCTCAGGATATGATAGTATTGGAGGATTACAAAGTGCCTTTTTAGTTCACTAAAAGTGGTTTCGCAGTCTGCCGACCATTCATAGCTGTTGCTATCTTCAGTCAATCGATGTAAAAGTCTTGCAATATCGGCGAATCCTTTTATGAATCTTCTATAATAAGTGCAGAGACCTAGAAAACTTCTTCGTTTATGCTTATTTTTCGGTATTGGCCAACCATGAATAGCTTCTGTCTTCTCTGGGTCCGTTTGTACACTAGCTACTGTGATTAGATGTCCCAGGTATTTCACTTCTCTCTGGCAAAATGGACATTTCTTGGGATTGAGCTTTAATTGTGCATTTCTCAGTTTTTAAAATATATCTTCGACTTCGTCAAATGTTTTTCCCAGAATTATGATGTCATCTAAGTAGACTAAGCATGTTTTCCACGATAGTCCATGTCAGAGAGAGAGAGAGAGAGAGAGAGAGAGAGAGAGAGAGAGAGAGAGAGGTATTAGTTTGGCGCCAAATTTAAAAATTTCAATTTCATATTTAATGACCTATACTCAAGAAAAAATTCTTAAATTTATATTT
Source organism: Diaprepes abbreviatus (assembly GCA_034092305.1). NCBI lineage: Eukaryota > Metazoa > Arthropoda > Insecta > Coleoptera > Curculionidae > Diaprepes > Diaprepes abbreviatus. Next base: position 2,238,137 of record JASJET010000290.1, read on the forward strand.
ATTTATATATATATATATATATATATATATATATATATATATATATATATATATATATATATATATATATACATCATATCCTTTCCGTGTTAGAGGTTGCACAATTTGAATGAATTGCTACAGAACACAATTCATCCCATGACACCACCATCGAGGTCATGGCCTACCTGTACTATCATACCGAGAAGAAAGTATGAACTTACCCTCCCTGCCACAGTGATACGGCAGAGGTACATGTTTCGGCTCTCACTAGACTCATCAGGGTACCGACCTCTCGTCGGATGGCTTATATATGTTTATACGGGTTTCACGGATTCCTCCGTGTGAGATGCATTAGCAGTGGTTATATCCACATTATGCTGTTGTAGTGCTGAAATCACATTCAGCAAACGTACAACTATATGCAATTCCGTATGTAAGTGAAGTTGTAGTGCTGAAATCACATTCAGCAAACGTACAACTATATGCAATTCCGTATGTAAGTGAAGTAAAATGCGAAACAGTAATCCGTGAAACCCGTATAAACATATATAAGCCATCCGACGAGAGGTCGGCGAAGCCGCGTTCAGTGTTGCATGCTTCCTCCGATCTGTCCTTTGCAAAGCAAGGTGCATGTCGGTACCCTGATGAGTCTAGTGAGAGACGAAACACGTATCTCTGCCGTATCACTGTGGCGGGGAGGGTAAGCTGTGACTTTCTTCTCGGTATGGTGGTACAGGTAGGCCACCATCTCGATGGTGGTGGAATAGGATGAATTGTGTTTTATTACAATTTATTCTAACTGTGCAACCTCTAACACAGAAAGGATATGATGGAGAGAAGTTTGCATTTACTGTTTCGCATTTTACTTCACTTACATACGGAGTTGCATATAGTTGTACGTATATTGCACCTTATTAATGATATTTAAGCATTGACAACATTGTAGTTATTGGTGATTTCAAGTAAAGGTCGCTGGGATGTGGCCATCTTACATTTTAGGTCGGTAAAAAAGAGGAGCGTATCCTCTTTATTCGGTAAGAGGGGATGTGCACCATGTTTTGAGTGATAATCAAAAAATTTAAATTCCTAAATTTTTACATGTGATAGTTTTCAAAGCGACAACTCCATTTTTGAGATACTTTAGAAAATTATCTACCTTTATTTCGCAAAAATTAACCATTTCGAGAAAAATTAATTTGTTTGTGTCCAAGAAGACTAAGACATTTTGAGTTAGAAGAACACATGCTAGATAAGACTGCTAATAATCGTTTTAACAGAGTAGAAAAAATTGCGGCTCAAAGAGACACACAAAATGGGTTATCCATGAAACTTTTGAAGGGCAATTTATTCATCCTTTTCTTGTTCAAAAGGTACACGCAGTATCTTCAGAAGATTATCATGCTCCAACAAAATTTGACAATTTAATGAAGATAACAAGGGATATTCAAGTACAGGGCGTCCATTTTCATTATGTGTTTAATTAAACAAAAATAAAATATTCTTAATATTTTATCGAATTTTGAGACCTTCTGGTGATTTCGGAGATTTTATCATAAAGAAATTTTTGTTTTTCGTTATTATTTTAGTGACGCTTGATCTCTCTTTGTTTCTCTTAAGTTCAACCCTTTCAAATGTTCTTCGATCTGGTAATTTTCAATTTGAAAATTTTTGGACATAAATTCTTTTTGTCTATAGAGAACTGTATTATCTTTGCCCATAAAGTAAATATATGTTACATGTTGGAATTACTTTAAAGTATTAAGTCCATTGGTTTCTAATAATAGATAGTATTAATTGAGTAATTGTGTAGGAGTAGGTTATTATTCGATTCTATTTAGTTAGTGTTATTTAATTAATCGATAGAAAAGACATTTATTAATTTCGTGTAATGTGTAATTATTGTTTTTACTAGGGAATAAATGTAGAGTACCACTTTTTAAAATAGAAAGACTTAGATAATAATGACATCTAAATTATTAAAAATATTTTTCGGAATTAATATGCACATGTTCGAACAAAACTGATGCCATGAAAATTGAGAGAAGTGTGATACAGAGTTGTATTTCAATTTTGTTCAATTTACATCCAGAAATTGAAGTTCAATTAAGAATCAAATAGTTAGATCGATTTTTCAAAGATTAAATCCATTTTTATGTAATCCAATTCTTAACATAAACATCCAATATCGAATGGTTAAGTGTTATGTTCACTCCGTTTTGCTTTCTGGAATAGAGGCATGGACCTTAAAGTGAGCACCTTAAGACAATTAGAAGCGTTCGAAATGTGGAATAACCGATGAATGAAAAAAATCTACTTGACTTCACGCACCACCTATGAGGAAGAATGAATAAAGATCGTGAAATATTCACTATTATGAAAAGAGTTAGACATCTTATTTGGGACATATTTTGCGAAATGGGAAATGCAAGACCTCACAACTGATTTCTAAAGCGAAAATAGAACGAAGACGTAGACCTGGAAGATGACATATATTCTAGCTAAGAAACATGAGGGCGAACCGGAATGAATACATAAATATTGACAAGAACAGCAGAAGATCAACACTCTTTTGGCAAAGTCATCGCTAACCTCCATTGAAAGGAGAAGCTCTGAAAGAAGAAGATCATTTTTGAATAGTTGTCTAAGGTGTAACGCACTTACTAATTTTTTGGGCATTACCGGAAAATATCTTATTTGTTATGCATCGGAAAAACGTAGCTCTTGTGGGAAAATACTATCTGAAGCATCGCTATCACCATTCGGTAATAAGTTTAAATTCGCCATGTCGGAAAATAGGATTTTTCGATGTATTTCGGAGCGTCCCTGTATGGTAATATCGAGCAATATACTGCTGTGCTGTATGCACAATTTCAACACTCGCGAGTGCGGCCAATCGATAATCGGAAACTATTTAAGATCGCGCTTGCCATTGTACGTTCTCGATGCTTCGCTGTCTTGACAGAAAGACGTCCCTGGATTACTATATTAAAAACGCAATTACAAGGGTACCTAGAAAATCAGTTGTTAGCTCTAAAAACTGACATCTGAAAAAATTATGAGTTAGCAAGTTTATTGTTTAATCCGTACCTGAAAGGTAAATCAGTGGGTATCCCTTTTTGGCCCATATATCTTGAGACACCTAAAGAAAAAAATTATGTGAAGCAGACTTGGGAGCACTGGATTTTATGATTAACGAAATTCCAATTGAAGACATGAATTGCCAAGCATTAACAAATTTGTTTATTAATCACTTCCCGGGACCGCTAAAATTTATTGCCACTTAAATATCTTCATAATTTTATTATGAACATAAAAAAAACGTTTCTTTGAACGTTCTGTTGCATTAAATTAATTAGAGGACATAAAATAATAATTTTTCTTACCTAAACAGACACCCATGTAAGTTTATAGAATATGTAGGAAAATATAATAAATTCAACATAATTTGGTATACCCTAATCCACCTTATTTATTAGAATTTCTTTTAGATATTATTGAAAACCAAATTGTAATAGATCCTGATAAATGGTCAGCTAGAATTTCGATCAAAAGCAGTGAGGTAAGTTTGTAATAATTTTTCAAGGAATTCTAGAATATCATCCTTAGATTGATAACACAGCCCCACGAAAAAAAATTCATATCCACTGGACTAGACCCCATATGTTTATGTTTTCAAGGTCTCTGAATTCGAATTCGACGTCCGATGTAGCACTCCAAAATAGGGAAAAACTTCGGTCCGAAAGATGGTGACAGCTCTTTTTCGTCCTAATATGAAATTCGTCAGGCCACCGCGTCTCGCCTTTACATCCTATAAAGCTGAATTTAAAATCAAAAACACCAAACAAGACGACGAAGGCGACATCTCGATGGTTCACTTGATAACACAAGAACCACGCAAATTAAAACAAAGTTTGTAAAAACTGCCATGTGGTGGCGCCATGGTGAATTAAAACCGAAATATATACAATCGAGTAAACGAAACGCGCTCCACCAAACGATCCCCTCATGAGAGCACCGTTTAGCGTGTTTTAAAGCCAAACAAGTAAATAAATAGATAAGTTTTTGTCCGAATAATGCGACCCCTATCCTTTGGGTAGCGCGTTTCGTATACTTGATTGTATATATTTCTGTTTTAATTCACTATCGCGCCACCATATGGCGGTTTTTACAAACTTTGTTAATTTGCGTGGTTCTTGTGTTATCAAGTGAACCATCGAGATGTCGCCTTTGTCGTCTTGTTTGTTGTTTTTGATTTTAAATTCAGTTTTATAGGATGAAAAGGCGAGATGATGGTTTGTACCGAATGCGGTGGCCTGATGAGTCCCATATTAGGACGAAACACCGCTGTCGCCATCTTTTGGACCAGGAGTTTTTCGAAACTTTGGAGTGCTCCGCACTTTTTAACACAAGAATGATGTGGATTGACAAATTTCACGTCCGCTTAGCCAAGATTTTATTCTATTTTATTTTAAATTACACGGACAAAAACTTATATATTTATTTATTTCCTTGTTCGGCTTTGAAACATGCTAAACGGTGCTCTCATGGGGGGATCGTTTGGTTAGACACGTGGCTTTGGCTGTTAAAATTAGCAGTAAGTCTGGTTGCGAGTACCGAATAATGCGACCCCTATCCTTTAGGAGCGCGTTTCGTGTACTCGATTGTATATATTTCTGTTTTAATTCACCATCGCGTCACCACATGGCGGTTTTTACAAACTTTGCTAATTTGCATGGTTCTTGTGTTATCAAGTGAATAATCAAGATGTCGCCTTTGTCGTCTTATTTGCTGTTTTTGATTTTAAATTCAGCTTTATAGGATGCAAGGGTGACATGATAGTTTGTACCGAATGCGGTGGCCTGACGAGTCTCATATTATTACGAAACAGCGCTGTCGCTATCTTTCGGACCCGGAGTTCTTCCATACTTTGAAGTGCTCCGCACTTTTTAATACGATAATGATGTGGATTGACAAATTTCAGGTCGGCTTAGCCAAGGTTTTATTCTATTTTTTTTTCAATTACACGGACAAAAGCTTATCTATTTATTTATATACATATATATATATATATATATATATATATATATATATATATATACATATATATATATATATATATATATATATATATATATATATACATATATATATATATATATATATATATATATATATATATATATATATATATATATAAAGGGGGAAGTAGTCGTGACTGACTAGTTAACAAACAATATTCCAAACTAGGGTTATTGGGGATGCAGTCTGATTAAATTTGTACGCTTTGGTAAGGAGAAAACTCCTTTTTTGATTCTGTCAAGCTTTCGAGAATTTATTTATCTCTTCTTCAGGAAATCTCTACGGTTATTAATAAAACAGTTAGATTATTAACTTAACTTATAATTATTAAGTAACTCACCAATGTGGTTTGAATATTAAACAAGTACACGTTTGAAAAACAGGTCAAAAACCCAACATTAGCACTTTTTAACAGTATTTAGAGGCATATTTTGGTGGAATTGTAAAAATTCATTAAAATTCTAGAAAGTTTGAAAGTAGTCAATTTGACTATTCGACTATTTTATAATGACACGTGTCATGTGTCAACGGGGAAGTGTAGTGTGTGGTGTAAGTAGTGTTGGAAAATACGGATCCGTAAACAGTGACGTAGTCAAGCAAAAGATTTAACAAAAATAGAAAAATAATGTTAAAAAATTACTTGTTTGATATTTTTTACATCATATAAGAGAATTTAATACAAAACTTACTCATCGGGAGGTGGACTGCCCAGGAGGCTCAAATACTTTTCTTTTTCCAACTTTAAAATATAACGATAAATGGCCCTCAGACTCTTGGTGTCACATTTTTTATTTATGGCGTTACTTCCTTGGTTGATGTGCACCATTTTAAGGAAGAGCTTTTTGTGATAAGCAGGAACTCTTTCCAGAATCTCAGTGCCATCCGAGTTAATATTGTGGTCTTGATGAAAAATATATTCAGCCAGAGCACAAGAGGGCAAACCTTGATTAATATCACTACGATGGAAAGTAAGTCTGCCTTGGAGGCTTCTGCAAATCTGGCCTATATAAACTAATTGATAGTTGGAACAGAAAACCTTATAAACTATGCAGGACGTCTCATTTAGCTGTAAAGGCGTTTCGGTTTTAGAATAAATATTAAAGAGAGTAACTAGTTGTTTCCTAGCTATTATAATATCTGTATTTTTAAAAATATTCATCAGTTTATCAGTAAGATTTTCTATATGCGATAGTGTCTGATTTTTTTTTGTAGTTTCATAAAAAGAGCCTATTTTCCTCCACTACTTACACCACCCACTACACTTCCTGGTTGACACATGACAGGTGTCACTATAAAATGGTGGAAGAGTCAAGTAGGACGTATGGTTGCTTTCGAACCTTCTAGAGTTTTAATAAATTTTTACAGTTCCATAAAAATATGCCTCTAAATACAGTAAGAAGTGCTAATGTTGGGTTTTTTCCCTTGTTTTTCAGACGTGTACTTGTTTAATATTATTTTTATATATATAATTATCTTATAATTTACATTGGCGAGTTACTTAATAATAAGTTAGTTTAATACTGTAACTATTTAATTAATAATTGTAGAGATGTCCTGAAGAAAAGATAAATGAATTCTCGAAAGCTTGACAGAATCAAAAAAAGGCTTTTCTCCTTACCTTACCTTACCCTTACAAATTTAAACAGACTGCATTCCCTTACCCTTACCAATTTAAACAGACTGCATCCCCAATAACCCTAATTTGGAATATTATATATATATATATATATATATATATATATATATATATATATATATATATATATATATATATATATATATATAAATATATAAATATACAAGGTATTGGAAAAAGGTCGGTACTCCTAAAAGTTCCCAGGCAGGAAGTTTATTTAAGAATATCTCACTTGTATTTCAAAAAAAATTTTCCGGGGAATTGAATGAGATTGGTCACGATAAGGCCCCTGGACCAAACGAAAACGTACGAAAATCGATTAAAATTGATACGTAGATCGTAACCACTTAAATACATCTTTTTTTGTGGTATTTCATTCTCTTTTCTTCAAATGATCTATGGTATGGATTCTTTTTACGTTTCACCCTTTTCTCTACACATTCTCGCTTTAAATTCCAACAGTAATCGGCCAATATGTTAACATCTCATCTTCCCTGATACCTACGTTCTATTACCTTAATATCTTGATGAAATCTTTCGCACTGTTCCTCACTGTAATCTCCCAAATTCATTTCAAGAAATGTGATTTCATATTCATCAAACATCTCAACTTACGAAAATTTTCCACCATATTAGCTACCAATTCTTTGTTATTTTCAATCTTATGATTGTCTAAGAAATTTTTCATAATATTTGTGAAACTTTTCCATGCAGCTCTCTTATCAGCATTCATAGAATTAACGAAACGGTGATCTCTTATTGTTTTCCGAATTTGTGGGCCATCAAGGATGCCTTCTCTTAACTTCGCATCAGACATTCTAGGAAATAGATGTTGTAAGTACTCGAAACCTTCGCCTTCTTTATCAAGAGCCTTTACAAATTACTTTATGAGCCCAAGCTTAATACGAAGGGGAGGAAGCAGTACCCTATCTGAATTCACTGAAGATTCCTATAAAATATTTTTCGTTCCTGGCTTTAGCGAAGTTCTTATCGACCATTCTTTCTTTAAGTAATGATTTGCGCGGTTTCTGCTACAAAGCGATAATTTTTTGAATTTTTTATTTTGATATGCTGTAGATATTGAGAAAAATCCACGCATTAGGGCTCTTGGTCCGATTGCAAGGGAGTCCGCCGTCTTAGAGTGATAACGCTTATACCTCCCTAGGTCTAAGTATAAGAGCTTTCCAACTTTGAAAAAGAACACGTCAACTTGTCGTTGGACGCACTACGACATCATTCTCCTTAATGCCCCCTCGCTGGCTTCGTTACCTTAACAGACTGGAAGCGAATCATTCTACACATCTCCTTTCGTGGCAGTTGTCATCGATTCAGCAACTGTCGAGAAAGTAGAGCTGTAATCATACTTATTGCTGATTGCAGCCACAAATACGCTATAGATGAGCATGATAGCGTGTTTATCTTATCACAAACTATTTACATCCATTCTCCAATTACCTCCTTCCTTTGACGGTCTCGTAAAGATGGTACACGCGTGCGAAGGGTCCAATATGACCAATGAAAATTTGAGATCTACGTATATGAACATAAAATTTTGGACTAAATCTGAATGTGCAAAAAATGGAGAAACCCTAATGAGAAATTAAACTTAGTCTTCACAGGGCCCAGGGTCTTTAGCAGGACCAAAATCTGATAACGCCATTCAATTTCTCAGAAAATTTCCCAGTCAATACGAGTGAAACACCCTTAAATAAACACCCTCCCTGGGAAATTATTCTATTATTCTATATATATATATATATATATATATATATATATATATATATATATATATATATATATATATATATATATATATATATATATAAATTCATATTTGTACATGTATATGTATATACATACCCGTCTTGTGTCGTGACTTTGACAAAAAAATAGAAAATAGAAAAAAAAACGGATTTTACCCCCTGAAAGGGTGTGCACTCTGAATCAAATGTTAACCGTTTACCCTTCCACGTCTCGCTTTTGGATAAATAAAGAAGAAAAGCAGAGAACATCCGAGTCAAATGCTGAGAAACACTAGAAATTAAGGAAAAAAGTCCTCGTGTTAAAATTTCAGATATTTTGACGATTTATATTATTGGTAGACCTAATAAGGTGAAACGGACGTCGAATTCGAATTCACGACCTTAAAAACATATACACATCGAGATCTAGTCCAGTGGACAAAATTTTTTTTCCGTGGAGCTGTGTAATCAATAAAAATACATAGAAAATTACACGTCTTATTTGTAATAATCGTTTTTGAGAGAAATGAAATTTTTAAAGGCTCGTTTTACGTCCGTGGTATTACTCTTGTGTTAATGCGTAATCTGTCGAGATGGCACTGTCATACCGTGCCTGCTATTTTCTTTGCTTGGGAATACCAGATGGAGTTCCACCGCGTCATGATGGGTTGTATCTGGATAAAATAAGTCCCAACGAGGACGAAACTGCGCTGTCGTTATTTTTCGGACAGAAGTTTTTCCATTATTTTATAATTCTCGGAACTTTTTAATACGAAAGTAATGGTTATTGACAATCCAGGTTCGCAGAATCATAAACTCCTTTTAAATAGACGTTATAATCACATCACAGGCCACCTGATAACCATTTTGCGTCAACACAATATGAAACTGAACCGGCTTAAGTGTTGTTCACAAAAGCTATAACCAACTAGCAATATCATGCGATTGCTTTAAGATTAGCTAGAATCCGGATTTCTGATTGATAGAGAAGATACGTTTTCAGCTTAATATCCATTTACATCACAATTTCACTACTTCAAAATTTTTGCGTAATATTAAAACTTAAACGATGATAAGGTTTCTTCTTTTCGACAGAGCTAAAACGAAACATGACGTCAGAAATCGTAATGTGTATCAGAGAACAACTGTATTATTGATTATGTATTTTTTTTTAAATTAATGACACAGCCATACAAAAACAAAAGAATTCATGTACCAGAGACTGAACCAAAGCATTTTTTGTGTGCTCCATAATTTAACAAAAAGGCTTTAAATTAAGTTGTTTTGAAATGTGAGTGACTTTTTGCCAAAGAAAAGGTTTAAAAATCAAAAAACTAGATTTATGTCAGCTTTCTACCTCGAATGTAGTTGAAAATATTTCTCTCCAAGGGACTGAATATTTCATAAATTCCTTTCTTTCTTTCTTCAGGCATCAAAAATTTTATTTTCTTATATGAGTATATTGTGAGCAGTCTACTAAATATCTAGAGAATTTGTCAAAATCTCTCCAACCTTTTATTGAAATCCAACCCTCTGAAAGAGTGAATATTTTAAAAATCCTCCATTAATTTTTATGAAAACATTTCCACATGTATATGGTTCGTTCTATCTATTGTGCGATTGCATGAGTTTTTAGCTTTTTAGATCCCAAAAACCACCACTTAAGAGTAAAAGTTAGGGCACAACATTATTTATCCTCTTTGCTCCTGTGTAAACAGTTTTGTCGTAAGAGTTTTATGTACATATATTGTGTGTTGTCTACTGAGTATCCAGACAACTTTTCGACCCCTTTTTGATTCATCATTTACAACGATCCCTTTTGAGGGATGAATATTCGGAAAAATCTGTATTTCCGTTATTTTAAACATTGTGAAAAACATTTTTGCATGTTCATTCATTGTCTTCTACCATGTCATCGCAAAACTGTTAAAACTTTTTAATCCCCCAAAACCACTTCCTAAAGGCAATAGTTGAATACAATATTTTTACCACCTTTGCGCCCCGAAAACAGCTTTTTTGTATCGGTTATTGGTCTCAAAAATTAAAACAATTTGTTCTCTGTCATAAAGCATTATATTATTTTGCTACAGTTCCCTGTTGTACAATATATTTTTAAACGCCGTTTTCATTAAAATTCACAAGAAGTAGCTTATTTTTGCTTATTGTATATGATTCTTTTGCTTTCACAAGTTCTTCGAAGTGGTATTTTTTTCTTTTTCTTCCTTAAATCGGTAAGTCTCCTTTTAGCGGCCTGCAGTAATCGGCCATCATATTTACGTCCCACCTTCCCTGATACCTTTCTTTCATCAATTGGATATTCTGGTGGAATCTCGCCTTATTCTTAGCAGTAGTCACCAAAATTGTTAAGGAATTTATCGATATGTGAATCTAAGAATTTCCAACTCATGTGACATTCCATTCTTTGGAAGTTGGTAACCATTTTCTGAACTATTTCTTTATCGATGGGACTTTTGTGGTTACCTAAAAAATTTTCAGTTGCGTTTTTGAAACTAAGCCAAGCTGCTTTTTGAACATCAGTCGTAGATTTTGTGAAATTAAGATCTCCCATGAGCGTCCGGATCTATAGACTACCAAAGATACCTGTTCCTGACTTGGCGTTTGAATGTTGTAGGAATACGCGCCCTAAATATTATAAGCATTCCCCTTCTTCGACCAAACCTTGACGAACAGCCTCATTAAACTAATGTCTGCTAATGGTTCACAAATAACGTTCTTTTATCCTGGCGCCATTGTCTTCTATTTATTTACACACCTTTTGTTTGTAGTGGTTTTTTAGTTTCTACTATCCCGAAGACGAATAAAGCAAGAAAAATATTGTGTAACCTAATTGTTAGCCTATAATAAGGTGGTCATTTTGAGATCCTGACCCAATTGCTAATGCTGCTTTTCATATTGAACCCTTCTAAAGTTCTTTAATGTTCTCATACTCTTCTGTCATGCTTCTTAAATATGGGAATAGAATAGATGCGTAGGCATTTCCGTTATGAAGCAAAATCCCTTTTTAACTGTATGAACGAGAGTCGATTAACAGTCATCAATGTTCTTTTTCGTAACAATATATCTTCAGTGCATCCAATAAAACACAAATCTCTTAACAATAAACTGAAGAAGAATTTTCATCTTTGGTAAAAAAAAACTGGCGAAAATACTTTTCTCGATCGCGATAATACGATACCTTTGTGCCTTTATCGAGTAAGTTTTTCTTTTTGAGCCTTGATGCTGAAATTTCTGCCGCTTCTTTAGCTAATGCTAAAATTCTGGCCAGATCATTGAATTATTTTTGTGTGATTTCTCTCTTATCTTTTCTTTTTTGGTGTTAGGTTGGTAAAGATCGCAGTCTCTGACTTCATTTCTACTATTGCTATCAGTAGTGCTGGCTTTTATGCTCTCATGGTCACCTGCTTTCTCAATTTCCATGCTTTAGGATGCAGCTTCAGTACTTGTATCGATTTCTTTTAAGCTATCATCGGTAGTATCAACTGCGATAACTGCTGCTTCTACTGTAGAAACATTGGCATAACATATTTTCGATTTATTTTTCCGATCGGTATCACTCATATTTGTCGTGCAAATGTAGCATTCTTTGCTTTCCAAATCCTATGGTTTGCAAACTTGAGTATTTTATATGAGTCCTGGCTATCCCAATGATCAAAATTCTACGGCATGAAGAACAAATAATATGAGATATCCACTTAGTATTTTGGAGGCTTATACGAAGATTAAAACATTTATAATACATCTTTTGCAAGTTCTCATCGATGAAAGGTCGATTTGGAGGAACTTCGAATTAGCACAACATATAAACAAAAGGAAGGAAAGGTTTGGGGGATTAAAAAATTTGTATATTTCTATAATAACCCTATAGACGGCATGAAAAATTTAAGTGCAAAAATGTTTTTCGCGAGCTTTAAAATAATAGAAATACAGGATTCTTCCTCCAAAGGGGGTAATTTCTTGTGAGAAATTGAAAAGGGGTTCGAAGATTCTCTAGATACTGTTTACATGGGCACAAAGGGGATAAATAATATTTTATTCAACCTCTACCCTAAGGGGGTAGTTTTTGGGGTCTAAAAGGTTAAAGATTTCTGTAATCACACAACAGCGCAAAACATATACACGAAAATATTTTTCCCAATCTCTTAAGTAACGAAGATACGAATTTTTCAAATATTTATTCCTGTAGATGGGTTGTTTTCAGTAAAAGGTGGAGTGGTGTTGACAAATTTTCTCGACGTTCAATAGACAGCTCACCACATACACATGCAACAAAACTATTTTTTAGGTCTCAAGGAAGCGATAAATGAGTTTAAGTGTTCAACCCTCTGAAGGATTGAAAAAAAGTGGAAAATAATTTTTCAGTCAAGGTAAAAGACTGAAAATCATAAGGTTTTTTTTTTGATTTATAGTTCGTTTTTTGAAGGAGAGTCATTCACATTTTAAAACATCTTAAAACACCTTTTTAAGGGTAGAAAAATATTGTGACCCGAAGAGGCAATTCTGACGTCAGATTCATTTCAGCTACCCCAAAAATATAAAAATTCGTTATAGCACATGAATCTTTTTTAGGGTATGGCTGTGTTATGTGCCATTTTGTAGCAATCATCTTATTTTTTAGGAAATGTGTGATGTATCTAAATATATTTTTATAATCAATAACAAACTTATAAGTAAACGAACCACAGATTTTACAATAGATGAATTGGAACCTTTTACAGAATATAGCTTTAATGTGTATAAAGACGACAAACAGCTTTTCGCTAAATCTTTTAAAACTAAAGAGTCAGGTAAAGTTAATAATAAGTTATAAACAGAAATAGTTGAGACCTTTGTTACAAAATTAAAAAGCGTCTAATTTTGGACCCTTTCCTATGATATCTCAGTTATTATTAAAAAAGGAGTATTCTGATTTTCACGAAACTGTGCTACTTTTTGTTAAACGAAAGATGCAGTAAATAAAATTTTCCTGGTCCTCTCTATTTTTAAGATACAGGGCAAATATGAAAATTTTCCATTTATCAATCTCCCCTCGTATCTTGATTAATGAAAAAATAAAAACGGGCTATTGTAAGTTTTCAAAAGACAAGAGATTTTGAGTTATAGGCTAAACTTGAGAACACTCTCTATACTATTCCATAGCTCGATTTCAACTATTTCACGATTTTGAAAAATGTTTAATTGATTGATATTTGATTGCACTAATAAATCAATATTTTATATTTTTTGAAAATTCAGACAAATTCGCAGTAGGCTATGAATATTGAATCCATATCTTATTAATAATAACACCTTTGATACAATGTTTAGAATATTATTCAGAATAAATTTTCAAGGCCTTATAATATAATTTAAGAGTTGAACGTAATTTTTATCATACAAGTTGTTCAGAAAATATGGGACTCCCTCTATATCCCAAAATACGCAATCTAGGAAAAAATGACTTGAACAAAGGTTGTAGGATTTTATTCGGGTAATCTTGTGGCGACCTCAAATTTGACCTTTGACTTGTCCTTCAAGCTCATTTGAAGGTCAAGTTGAGTTTTCTAAATAGAAATCCTGTTTTTTTTATTTCAGAAATGGAAAGCGGCGAAAACTTCTCATCCAACAATATAAATAACGTAGGGGGTAAAATCATATCTCAATGTTCTTATACGATGAACTGGTGTAAATTATTTAATGAATAGACAACTAAGAGTGCTTTTCCTACAAAAGTTTTAGCAAACTGAACGGTGCATGTCGAAGTAACCATAAATTTGGTCTTTACCTTGACCTCCAAGGTGATTTGAAGGTCAACTGCAGCATTTTAAATGAAATCTCGTACTATTGACCCCTCACATGGAAAGATCAATGAATTTTACATCGACCTGGACTTCAACGTTCAGGTCAAGCTCGGGACATAAAATCATTAGAAAGAATGAGTCAAACAAGAGTTGTAGGATTTCACCTGGGCAATCTTATGAAGACCTTAAATTTAACCTCGACCTGGACCTTCAAAGTCCTTTAAAGGTCAACTTTAGAATTTCGAATGCGACCTAATTCTTTTGACACTGCAGATAGAAAAAGCAGTGAATCTTACATCTACATATGACCTCGTTCTCGACATCAAGGTCAAGACCATATGTGAATGTAAAATTAACTGATCTTTCCATCTGTGGTGGGGTCAAAAGTAAAACGTCAAATTTAAGGCCACATCAAAATGCATCGTTCAATTTCCTGAAACATTTGTAGGAAAAGTTTTTCTCCATCACTCTTAGTTGTCGATTCATTAAATAATTTACACCAATCCGTGGTATAAGGATATCCGACTCTCAAATGGCCTCCAGATACGATTTTACCCCTTATGTTATTTACATCGTTAAATAGGAAATTTTCTCCGCTTTCCATTTCTGCAATAAAAAATCAAGGATTCAATTTAAAAAAAAAAACTCAATTTGACCTTCGAATGACCTTAAACTTCAAGTCCAAAGTCACCGTGAGATTACCTGGACAAAATCCTACAATTTTGTATGAGTTTAGGTTGCGTATTTTCGAAGATAGGGGAGAGGTCCTATACTTTTTGAACTTTCTCTATAATAGGGATCAGATATTCCCAAAATAAAAACCATGTCTAACCGTACGTAAAAAAAGCAAATTAATTAACCCAACTTAACACTAGATGAAACATTTTATTTTAAATACTGTTAAAAATGCTTGCTACTTTCCCTAATGCAGAAAGAATATTTTTCAATTTTACTTAAGGCATATAAAATAATAACAGGTTTGCTTTGCACAAATTTAGAAGCCAAATTTGTACCGAACGATATCGGGTCCTCTAAATCATGTTAGGTAAAAGGGCCATAAAAAGAATCCATAGCATGCGATCTGGAGGACAAACTACCTAGCCCGTTGGTACCAATTCATCTTTGAGGCAAATGAGTTTCTAAAGAAGGTCTCACTAGCTGAAAGTTGTGACTCGGGGCACCGTCTTGCTGGAAATATTTATCATTATACTTTTCCAAAGGAATATTTTCTAGCAATTCAGTTATTATCTTTTCTAAAATTTCTAGAGAGTAGTTTGCTGCGAGGTATCTGTCATAAATTTGGTACCTTATCTGTATTCCTAAGATAAAACAAGTGAAATCAAATTCAAAGAGCCTTTGTTGCTCCCTTTTATAATTGATATGAAGATTTTCTTCCCACCAATGTATCGTATTGTGTCTGTTAAAAATTCCAGCACTTATAAAATAAGATTCATCGAAGCAATCTTCCATATTTGTCTCTGGCTCTGACTTATTCCATATACTAATTGCATAATATTACTAGGCGCTCTGCATCACAGGGATGTAAATTTTGCATAATGTGAAATTTATAGGCATGTTGTTCCACTATTCTATTCTTCAATCTAGAAAATATGTCCGAATATGGCAGCCTTCTTTCGGGATATCCATATTGCAAAAGGAACTTTTCAGTAATATGTCGCAGCTCTGAAAATTTTTTAATACCAGTATTTCACAGTGTCTGAGTCAGCCCTATTTGTCGTAGCAATTATAAATGTGTGGGATTTTAATGATTCATTTGCTACAAAATCCAAAAACAGCTATTCTTGAAGTTACTCTTAGCGAAAGTTCAAATTTATCACACCATCTCTAGCTTAAAACTGATAAAATGGCAACACCGAGAAGGCTTAGTCTATATACATATACACTTCGGGTTATCCCAATAAATCTCAAGATACTTGTACTTAATTATGAAGTTTACTTTAATAATAATACTTGGTAGATGTATCCAAAAATAATAAAGCAAAAATGACACTCTTTGTTAGCAAAAATTGCAGTTTTCTTTTGCATTATTAGTAATATGTTCTTATTTAAAAATTTAAAAAATACAGCTACTTATCCGTTTGTAAGTACTATTCTTCGGTTGCAGTCACCAATAGATGGTTTCAGATGAATGGAATACTTGAAAACAGCATTTCTGTCAAGAATATGCGATAGACCTTGTATAAAAACAAGGAATAAAAAACTACCATAAAGCTTTAAAAACTAGTATAATAATTTGCAGAAACTGAAGTAAAGCTTGATTAAATGATTTCAAAGTTTTAAATGCAAATAATTGCGATGAGGGTAGTAAAAAAACTTGAAATGCTTTACTTTATGTAAATGCTGGGTAAAAATTTGGAATACCTTAAATGCTGGACTAGACTTGAAACTACTTAAATACTGGATAAGACTCGAAACTACCTTAATTCTGGATAAAATTTAAAACTACTTAAATGCTTAAATGCTGGCCCCTGAAACAAAAAAGAAATATCGGGGTCAGTATGCTCATTTGTAAGTTTATGGGGTGTAAAAAATAAGAATATTTTAATTTATCGAGCTCAGCGATCAAAAGGAAAAATACAAATTGTAGTTGCCCGGTTTTGGCATAGATCAATCAAATCAAATAACAAAACACACAGATGATCACTGATTTTGTTCTTTAATAGTTCCACACGAATGATAGAATGGCCAGTTACAAAGAAAATGGCTGAATTCGTCAAGATGTCACAACTAGACTCTTCTAAAAACATATATCAAAAGATTTTTAAAACCATGTCCTAATTAAACATTGGACAGAATGTACCACCAAAATTCAATATTATTCACTCAAAAACTGCAGCGGAAACAAATAATCAATTGACAGATACCTGAGAATGGTAAGAATACTTACACAAAAAACCCGCTTGAAATCGCGACGCCAGTTAAGAACGATGTCGATAGATGGCGAGAGGCATTCAGTCTTTTGCGAAATTCCAAGTCTAAATAAAACAGGCGTAAAACTGAAAAAGAAGCTCTTACATCATACTATTTTAAACCTAATCAGTATCAAGTCAAATATCAACTATTGTACATTTTTACAAAGTTTGAAAAAATTTAAATCAAGGTGAAATAATATAAGGGTGTCCTATTAAGAAAAAAAACATAAATTTTGTCTATAACTCAAAATCTGAAGAAAAAACTAAGTACATCAGTGGATTTTACGTAAAAAAGAAACCGGCAATAATCAGTTTTTACTTTTTCATTAACTTATATATTAACTAAGATTCAAGGAGGGCTTATAAACAGAAAATTTGCCCCGTATTTTAAAAATATGGAGGGCTTGGGAAAATTTGTTTGTTGCATCTTTTATTTATTAAAAGGTCTCTATCTTAATAATAACAGAGTGTTGAAAATTGGTCACCTTGTACAATTAGTTCCTTAAATACGTATTGAGAAAATATAACTACCTAAAAAGTTAAAACAATGTGGATACGCTAATTTTCGGACGCGATTATATCAATATAGGATCCAGTTGTCACTTTTCTTCATAATTCAGTCACATAAGTTTCTATATTATATGTATTTCTACACCTAGTGGCTTTAGAGTGCATATACTCTTTTTACGG
Organism: Diaprepes abbreviatus; assembly: GCA_034092305.1. Taxonomy (NCBI): domain Eukaryota; kingdom Metazoa; phylum Arthropoda; class Insecta; order Coleoptera; family Curculionidae; genus Diaprepes; species Diaprepes abbreviatus. Next base: position 2,255,997 of record JASJET010000290.1, read on the forward strand.
AAGTTAAATCTTTATTTAACTTCAGACATTTTCAGTAGGATTTGTATTAGACAAAGACGCACGCCACTACATGATAATAATATCTTTTTTTCTCCCCCAGTCTTAACAAAGACCACTACGAAGTTTCGGGTCTTTTTTTTTTCATTTCTACTGTATTAAGATTTTCAATAAAATGACAGAATGAAAAAAACACTTTAATAGGGTGTTTAACTCTTCGATGAATAATTCCGTGTTTTGAGATAGACCCAGGTCCAAAATAGAGATTCTTCCGAAAAAAAACCTCTGATCTATCTCTATCGATATTCTCTTGTGCCCAGGCTAAACATTCATAAATATGCTTTTCAGATAGTAAAGTTAATTAAAGTCATTGTTCTATACTTTTTTCCATTTTTATCCAGTCACCATCGAATAGTATTTAGAGCAATACGTATTCTCTTTTGAACTAAATCACGTTCTCTTTGTCATAGATTCAAGATGCGGACACATTATTAACATGTATCGTGTTAACATGTTTTTATACGACACATCAGATATGCCGGGCATATTACTCTAATGCGATACAATAATTTGTTACCAGTGTTGTTTTGAACGCATTTGTATCAAAACTAAGAAGAGATAAGTTGTTTAATGCCGATTTTTCCCAATTTGTATCTGCCTCTGTGAACATATTGGAGAATCTGCGGAATGAAATGGATCAATTGGATGAAGAAGATGAAATGATAGCTGTTACTGCGGTATTATTTGCGCCGCAAGGAGAATGCAGGGAGTACCTGGTACATCTAATAAATGAGGGTCAACACAAGTTTAACATATTTCACGTTCTATGGCCTTAAATCGTCAATGATGATGAAATATGTAAAATGTATATAAGTATGATCAAAACGAAATTTGATGTACTCAACGGTTTACTGGAAAGCAAATTATGGAAGCAAAATACAAATTTTAGGAAAAAAATATCTCCAGAGAAAAAATTTTTAAGGTGTCGAGGGTAAGAAAATACATACTTTAAAATGAAAGACTATATTCCTTTTAATAACGACAAATAAACAAAATAAATTCTGCATAAGTAGAAACATTTCTGTGAATTATTACAAAACTAGGTAACATTTTATAGATTTGTAAAACTATGCAGTACTTTAGAAATGGTAGTTTCTTCTTCGCTATATTCAAAATAATGGTGTGAAGATGGTGACTGTAAAATTTCCGATTCATTCGAATAGGAATTTCCAGGTCAAAATAGTTCTAGTAAAGTTTGTGGCATCATTATTGCCATATTTAGTTGAATAATTTGTTGTGTGATCGAAGATGCGAGACTTAGTTCGGCTTGAAACACCAAATTAATAATGTCCATTTTGAAATGCACTTTTTTATGTTGAGAAAGTTTCTTCACAGTCTTAGCTAGGCTTAATAAAAACAAATCAATCTCAGCTTTAAGTGTATTACTGTGGACTACAGGTAATTGCGGATAATTATCAACTGATATCTAATACGACCATTATATTTTACCATGTCGACCAATTCAATCACTGACTTTTCGATTTTCCTTTTGCTTGAAGATGTACTACGAAAAGAACCACCATCTAGTTGATCATGTTTATTGGAATCTTTTGATATTATAGAATCTAAATTTGAAGATATATTTTTAGACCGATCTTTATCGCCATCTTTTTCATCCTGCGTTTCAACATCATGAGTCGTGTTGGTATCTTTTTGATTTTTAACGTTGTTTTCATGTTGAGACTCGAATCTGTTTTGCGAAGCTCTAGGTTCCTTATAGGGTGACAAAAGGATATCGGATCTTCGAATTTCCACAAAATTTTTTTCGCTTTCTGGCTACTAGTCATTTTACTTCCTTTTACTGCATTAGTGTAGCCATTTCTCAGTCTTGTCCAATCATTTTTACATTCTTGTCCTAAAAAACGCGTCATTATAATCTTCATCTTTTACGCTGATATTTAAAATACAGTAAATTGTATCCTAGGTTGTACTAAATAATATTGCTTTTTCGGCTTTTGTCTTTTAATTTGGCAACAGGAAATTAGTACAAATCAATAGAGTTTGAGTTTCACGTTGGATTTAGTGCAGTGGAATACATTGTGAAAGAATATATGGAAAATATTACAACCTATATACATGTTTAAACCAGATCAAAACTATTGGAAACCATTAGTCATGGTTGGTGATGAGTTCTTTTCCCTTAAACAATATTTGATGCGATCTTTTAGTAAAGACAACTTAGCTCATAAAGCAAAAAATATTTTCAATTACACGCTTTCAAGAGCATGCTGTATTACAGAAAATGCATTTGGTAATCAAGTAGTGCGAAGGAGAATTTTCAGCAAACCAATTGAAGCATCATTGTCCTCGCGTTTCGATGAGCGAGTTTGTGAAACCTTTTGATATAACTTCGATCAACCAATTTAAACCTATTGGTTCAATATAAAAATGCTATCCATTTAATGCCTTCAGCGTACGAAAACGATTCAAGAACTTCTTTATCTCTGATACAAGCAATACAATGTGTCCAGGACAAGGAAGTATAATTCATAAAGACAGATGTTATTAGTTAACAAGTGAGGTACGTGACACCGCTAGTTTATTTGCTGTTCATACTAATATTTTAAATAAAACAAAATTGCAATGCGAATTTTCAATTTTTTTTTTTGTTAACTGATTATTAAATTTTAGAATTTTCATAAAACATATATCCCGACAAATAAAATAGCGAGGGCAACTATACGATGAGACCTATTGCTAGTTGAGGGAAATTGCATGATAATATGTAATAAATTAGTAAAACAATAATTAGTATTTAGCTTTTCTCTTTTTTTTCTCCCATCTCTTCCCGAGCGTCTCGTCTTTTCCTCTAGACTCAATAGTCCTTACTTTGAACATTATATAAGAGTTCGCACTTCCGTACCTCCACTCTGACGAAAGTCTGACCCTGTGAGATATTGAAAACATGTTTATTACGTGTTCAAGCGAGTTTTCTGCTTCTAAACATACATTAAAATAATTTGTTTAGGTCTATTTGAAACAATGAAATATGTATTTTTATAACATGTGTTATCATGACACGTGTTAATAATGTGTCTGTACCTTAAGATATTGATCTTAAATATTTGTAGTCATACGTGTTAAACCACGATCTGAATAATCATTAATATCTTATTTCGATCTTATACGTATCTTTTCAACAAATTTTATACAGAGTTTTTCATATATTTTGCACCTGCAACATAAAATATTAATGAAACTTTTTCGTGTCTACACAGGAAAGCTGCTTCGGATATTCTATGATATTTCGCTCTCATTATGAATGTGACTAATAGGCTTCCCGAATATGAAACAACCGACTACCAATGAGAACCTCGAATGTTGAAAGTAGTTAGTAAACAGACTTAAACCTGTATGATATTCAAATACGCAACAAAACGTTTATAGTTGAATTGCTTTTAATAAATTTCAATTACTTTTGAAATAATTGTTTCCAGTGAAAGTAATTACAATTATTATGAGTGTAATTGAACTACTCAAAGAATTTAAAAATATCATCTCCCAGTATTATTATTTTACCATTGTCACTAAAAAGTTAATTAATCATTAGCTTTAAGAAAAAGTAATTGGAAGGAAGTTGTTCAAATCATTTTCATTTTCTCAATTACTTTACATAGGTTACCAATAGCTCGGGTTACAGATAGCTTTTATTTCAATTAATTATTGTAGCATTATTCCACTTATAGCGTTTCTTTAAGGCAGGTTCTACTTTCCTTTGATAATTTTATTTAATGCTATGTTGTTTATTCTGGAGCACTGGCTCTGTTTATTTAATGAAAAATCATTTTAGAACCACAGGAACCATACGATATAAAATATAATTGGGTTGACGAAAATAATCTTACTGTTTTTTGGAAATATCCCAACGTAACAAATGGCAATTTAATTTTTTTTAACATATGGATTTTTTTTAAATATGATAATGGTGACACTGGAACGAAAAAGATTTATTATCCTTTATCTAGTAAAGAAGATTATAAGATGAATTATTCTCAAACGACAGAAGTGTTGGTAAGTGTGATTTATTCCGTATACTTTGAAAATGATATTTGTTCGAGAGTAATAATGTGTTAAGTGATGTTTTGGAGTCATAATGATTTTTAGTTATCTTTAACATTGTTGATATGTTATAAATCCAGTTAATCAGGTTTTTCTCGTAAAAGGTCATGATAGTGGACTAAGAATAATTTTAACCCAAATATCTTTTCGTTTTTTTTTGGACAAAAAATCTGGTCACAGCTGAAATTTTCCTCGATTTTAATGAAAATTCCTCATAAAAGACACTGTTTTAAGAGTATATTGCCGAAAATTAAGATTAAGTAAACTAAAAGACCTAATCTCAAAACTGAGAAGCCTTAAATCTATAAACTTAAATTCCATTCACTTAAATCTTACAATCCATACACATTTACAGATAAATATCGTAATGATATTCTTTATATAGCGATAAAGCACCTTCAAAACTAACTCTTTATCACTGATTTAGTGAATTATAATAAAATATCGATAATATGCATGAACTGATAATATAAGATCGTCATGTGATATCCCATGAGATTGAAGCATCCCTGGGCATTAATAATACCAGTATATATAATGTATTGCACGAACATTTGGCCGTGAAGAAGCTATGTTTGAGTTGCATCCCACATAATATGACAATGGCGCAAAAAAAAAACTCATATCCGTTGGTGCAAGGAAATGCTAAAAAAATACGATTGCGGTTTATATAAGCTAGATAATTTATACATCCTGGAGGATTTGCTTTCAATGGTAGTGTGAAAATGGGATATTTGGGCGCCATATTAAATCTGCCTCTTAGATTACTTTATCGTGTGTACTATCTTCATTATCACCATTCCGAAAAACCTGCTGATAACCTTTTATATTTTAAGGAATTTTGTGTCATTAATAGTAAGAAAATGGCATGCTAGGTCAAACATATTGGATTAACTAATACGAGTTATCCTATTTTAAGATTAGTTTTGTGATCAGTGATCCAGAAGATATTTTCAGGAACATTTTTGAGCTGTTCTAAAGGACTTTGAGTACTTAATAATATGAAAATTTTAGCGCCAATTGCATCCATCATCTTGTGCGATTTTGAAATTAATTTCTTGGTTTAAAATACCAAAACCCCCAAATAATTATTTTCAAACGATATTGCTCATTTAGACTAGACGATCCGTCATATCTATAGGCAAATCCACCAACTTGCTTAGATTCCAACTAAAAAGTTGAAACTGATTTTTCCCTTTGGAGTACAACTTTGCCCTTTAACACAGTGATCAATAATCATAAATTGAATAATAAAATTCACCATTATTGAATTTTCATCGACCAGCGGGTAATTTAAACAATTAACTTAAATAATGAGATTTGTATATGGCCAAGGTAGCCGTTCTGCTTAGAAATAATTACTGCAATGAGAATATTTCATTGAAATGAATATAAACAAGTTTTTACTCGCCATTTGTATAAACAAGTTATAAAAAATTAATTTTACGAATAACCAATAGCGAGATTCGTTTCGAATCTAGGTTTATAGACACACACTCTTAACACATGACACTACATTATTATATTATAATTTATAAGTCAAACGGCTTCGTAGACCCTCCAGGGATTATTGACTCATACCAGGTATACAAAGACACCAAGGAGAACTGCTTTCTGAATCGGTTTATACCGATGCTCACTAAGGCCCTGTCCCTTGATGTTCTGCCGGAAGTTCTTTGGTATCAATCCAGTTGTTGATAGTATTATGGAAATTGTGTGGACGCTGTTCATTGCCCACTGTCTGCGGATTTACACTTCCAGGTCTCTGTATTTGACGATATTCTCATTGTAATTCAGTCTTGGACTGTTATTAGGTATAGCAATGTCAATCAATGTAGTTCGCCTAGAAATTTTATCTGTTAGTATTCTTTGAACAAATTATACACACTGTATTATTTTAACAACTTTTTATTGTCAACCTTACTTTTGACACTTGTTAAATTATTTCAACTTGCGTCGACGAACTCTCGAAATATACTGACCGAGAAAGCAGATCTGGACCCTTTATATACCTTTTTGGTCGATGCCGGAAGATTCCCTAATTCTCTAGAAGGATTTCCATACTACATGGGGTCATCAAAATAAGAAAAAGGAATAATCCGGCGATTTCTAGACCTTCTATCATAGACGTTCCATGTTAAAAATAAGGAAATCGAATTCTCTAAAAAGATCCAGACCTTCTTTCATAGTCGCCTCCTGAGGAAATTAACAAAGGTAAAATTACTTAAATTAATTATAAACTTGTAGAAAATATACCTAAAACCCTATGAACTGCAAACTCAAACTAATACTATGAAAGATAAAATGCTATAAAGTTCGTACATTAGAAAATATACTTAAAACCCTACAAACTACGAATACAAACTAATACTATGAAATATAAAACGTTACAAGGTTCATTACATTAGAAAATATACCTAAAACCCTACAAACTACGAAAACAAACTAATACTAGGAAATGTACAATGCTATAAAGTTTGTAACAGTATAATGTCTGGCATATTATGAGCAACTGTTTGATTTGTTCGGTTCCAATATAAATTGAAATCATCTTATATTATAATATTATTATATTATTATGTTATTATATTATTAGGTTATTATCAGATTTACAAGCCAAATGGCTTCGCACTCCCTCCAGGGAATATTGATTCATACCAGGTACACAATGATACCGAAAGTATGATGCTCTGTGGGAACCCTGTCCATGTTATCGGGTCCTAGGTGACGTGGTCTGCTGTATTTCCTACGAACTTTTGGACATTTCTCGCGGTTCCAAGGAGAACTGATTTCTGCATCGGCTTATAGAGATGCTCATTAAGGCCCAGTCCCTTGATGTTCTGCAGGAGGTTCTTTGGTATCACTCCAGTTGTTGACAGTATTATGGGAATCGTTTGGACTCTGTTCATTACCTATTGTCTTCAGATTTTCATTTTCAGATCTCTGTATTTGGCGATCTTCTCGTTGTATTTTGGCCTTAGGTTGTTGTTGTTGTTAGGTACAGCAATGTCGATTAGTGTAGTTCGCCTAGAAATTTTATCTATTAGGTTATTATATTATTATGATATTATATTACTATATTATTACATTATTATACAAATTTCCAAGGCAAACGTCTTTATACTCGCTCCAGGAAATATTGACTCATACCAGGCATACAAAGATGCAAAAGGAATTGAGCTCTGAGGGGACCCTTTCTATGTTATCGGGTCCTAAGTGACGATTCTGCTGTATTTGCCAGAGACTTTCAGACAATCCGCGTGGTTACAAGGAGCACTGCTTTTTGAATCGGTTTATAAAGATGCTTACTAAGGCACATTCAATTGATATTCTGTAGGATGTTCTTTGGTATCACGACAGCTGTTGATAAAATTATGGGAATCATTTGGATGCTATTCAATGCCCATTGTCTGCGAATTTGCACTTCTAGGTCTCTGTATTTGGCCCTCTTCTAATTGTATTTTTGCCTTAGGTTGTTATTGTTAGGTATTGCAATGTCAATTAGTGTGCTTCGCCTAGAAGTTTTAACTACTAATATAATGCCTGGTCTATTAAGAGCAACCTTTTGATCTGTAAGGACCGTTCGGTCCCGATATAGCTTGAACTCGTTGTTTTCAAGAATATGCTCCGGGTTGTATTTGTAGTGAGGTACTTTTCCGATCTGCCTTGTTCATTGCTCGCTATAGTGTAGAAGATTCCGCTAATCTGTGAAAATACGAACGTTACTTTATTATTTATTGATCGAGCTGTTTACCAACATTTACCAATCTACTTCCTTCTTGATGTCTTGAACGAATTGTACGTTCAATAGCACTTCAAGGGTGGTGTCCGTGTGCTTTTGTTTAGAGTGTTCCTATTTTTCTTTGCAGGTTTTGGATGTCCGTCTTTCTCCACCTTACTATTCCAAAAGAGTGGCTAATTGGAGAGCAGGCGTACGTGTTGCCCAATTCTTTTAGCCTGTTTCATAAATAGGTGATTGTGCTTCCATTACAGCTATAGTTTTACCGGTCTGCATCTCAAATGCTTCTGTTTATACCCATCCTTTAATGATGTTCTGAATACGACACTGGTCATGTACAAACTACATTTCGATATTCCCGGAGAAGTCTCCTACAATTTTAAGAATTTGTTCCAACTGGTTTCTGGTAGCAGCCATCAAATTAAGATCATCCATGTATAGAACATTATTCAATCTTACACGCTTTTCGTTATGTCTAAAATATATATATATATATATATATATATATATATATATATATATATATATATATATATATATATATATATATATATATATATGATGTAAAATGCGAATAGTAAATGCAAACTTCGTTACATTAACATTAAATCCTTTCCGAGTTAGAGGTTGCACAGTTTGAATAAACTGCTACAGAACACAATTCCACCACCATCAAAATGATGGCCTACCTGTACCACCATACCGAGAAGAAAGTCAAGACTTACTTCCCCGCAACAGTAATACGACAAACGTACATGATTCGTCTCTACTAGACTCATTAGGGTACCGACATGCACCTATTTGTGCAAAGGACAGATCGGAAGGATGCATGCAATACTGAACGCGGCTTCGCCGACCTTTCCGCCGGATGCGGCTTTCACGGATTCCTCCATGTGAGATGCAATAGCAGTGGATATATCCACATTACGCCGTTGTAGTGCTGAAATCACATTCAGCACACATACAACTATATGCAACTCGGTGTATAGATGTAGCGGGGAAGGTAAGTATTGACTTTCTTCTCGGTATGGTGGTAAAGGTAGGCCATCATTTTGATAGTGGTGGAATAGGATAAATTGTGTTCTGTAGCAGTTTATTCAGACTGTGCAACACGGAAAGAATATAATGGAACGAAGTTTGCATTTACTGTTCACATTTTACTTCATCTATACACGAAGTTGCATATAGTTGTATGTTTGCTGAATGTGATTTCAGCACTATAACGGCATAATGTGGATATATCCACTACTATTGCATCTCATACGGAGAAATCTGTGAAAGCCGCATATATATATATATATATATATATATATATATATATATATATATATATATATATATATATATATATATGGCACATCCTAGTTTTCCAGGTTGACATGATGCCTTCTAAAAAGGAAATAAAATGAATGTCAATTCTATACATTCTCAAAACAGTTGTAAGCCGCTCATGTGGTACTGAGTCGAAGGCCTTCTCATAATCCACGTAAGAAGCAAAGAGATTTTTTCAGTTGGTACAGGCTTGATTACATATGACAGAGTCAATAATCAATTGCTCCTCTGTTGCATCCTTTCTGTTAAGTTGCTATGATGTTATTTTGTTCAATGAGCATAGATGCGTTGTGTCAAGCAGGAGGTGATCACCTTATATAGTGCGGAAAGCAGGTGATTGGTCCTGTGTGTTTTGTCCGTCTTTTGGAAAAAGATACGCTATACTTTCTGTCAGTAACAGTGACATTTTTGCTGGGTTAAGAAAAATATCATTAATAAGGTTAACCAGTTGATGGTGCGTACACCAGAACTTCTTGAGCCAGTAGTTCTGGCCCGATCGAGACCTGGAGATTTCCAGTTATGGAATTTTTTGATTATTCCTGAGATTTTTTCGATGGAAAAAGGGTCTTCATTGATCCAGTTGGCTGCGATGTTACAATTGGTGGATGTGGAAAGTTGGCTCCTCCAGAACTCTTCTACCTACTCTCTGTTAAGATATCTATTATTTGTCATGCTAGATGGAGAGTTTAGCTTACGGTAGAAAGTATTTTGTGATCGTTGGAACAGCGCATTTTCTCGTTTTCGGTTATTGTTGATTTTGTAGCTCTTGAGCCGTCCTGCAGCAACAGAGAGCTTCTGTTTCAACGTGTCTAGGCATTGCTGAACAGTACTATTCGCTGGATCGTATTGCGAATGGTACTGGACTCGATGCATTGTTTCTTCAACTTGTCTTTGCAGTTTACTTGTTCTTATGCCCCTAATGTATTCCGTCAACTGTCCTATATATTTTCGAAGTTTTTCAATTTTGTTATTTAAACGTCTCTCCCATAGTGGTGTGTTGGGTTCCGTTCTTGCCAATCGAAGCTATGTTGTAATTTTAATTTCTAAAGCTCTAGCAATCGCAGTCGCAGCACAATAGATTGTCATATATAAGGACACCAGAGTATAGGCATCTGAAACATACACTGGTAAAATAAGATTGTTTTATTATTATCTGATTTACAAGCCAAATTACTTCGCACTCCCTGCAGGGAATATTGACTCATACCAGGTATACAAGGCTCTGTGGGAACCCTTTCCATGCTATCTTGTCCTAGGTGACGTGGTCTGCTGTATTTCCCACGAACTTTTGGACAATTCGCGCGGTTGCAAGAAGAACTGCTTTTTGCATGGGTTTATACAGATGATCACTAAGGGCCAGTCCTTTGATGTTCGGTAGGAGGATTCTTGGTATCACTCCAGTTGTTGACAGTATTATGGGAATCGCTTAGACGCTGATCATTGCCCATGGTCTTCGGATTTGCACCTCGAGATCTCTGTATTTGGCGATATTCTCGTTGTATTTTGGCCTTAGGTTGTTGTTGTTGTTAGGTACAGCAATGTCGATTAGTGTAGTTCGCCTAGAAATTTTATCTGTCAGTATAATGTCAGGTCTATAATGGGCAACTGTCTGATCCATCAGAACCATTCTGTCTCAATATAACTTGAACTGGGTGTTCTGAAGAATAGGCTTCAGATTGTATTTGTAATAAGGCAATTTTCCTACCTGCAATAGATTTAACTTATTTGCTAACCCTTGGTAGAGTATCTTAGAGTCGTGTTTTTCCTTATACTCGGTTGCGGCAAATGCTTGGCATCCTCCAGTTATGTGCTGGCTTGTCTCTGATGTTCGACATTCATATCTACATTGGTCATTTTCTATTGAGGGATCTCTAATAATGAGCTTTAGATAGTTCTTCGTCGATATAACCTGGTCTTGGATAGCTAACAAGAAGCCCTCCGTTTCCGGAAACATCTGTCTTGAAATCAACCAGTACTTCGAAGCTAAGTTGTCGACATTATCCAGATTTACCTCATTTGGGTGCCGTCTATGAAGTGGTCTCTGTAGCCAGGTTTGTAACTTCTCTTGGTTTGTTTGACGGTGAGAAGCAATATCCTGTTCCCTCAGCTGTAGCGGCGTTGAATCATCTGCTTCGCAGATTGCTCGATGTAGTGTGGAAGAGTCCGATAATCTATGCAAATATGAACATAAGTTTATTATTTATTGGTCGAATTTCTTACCAATATCCACCAATCTTCTTCCTCCTTGATGTCTTGGAAACATTGTATGTTCAATAGCACTCCGAGGGTGATGTTTTTGTGCTTTTGTTAGGAGTATTTTTATTTTTCGTTGCAAGTTTTGGATATCCCTCCTGCTCTATTTTACAATTCCACAAGAGTAACTTATTATTATTATTATTATGATTTAAAGCTAAACGGCTTCCCACTCTCTCCATGGAATATTGACTTATACTAGGTATACAAAGATACCAAAAGTATGTAGCTCTGTGGGGACTCTCTCCATGTTATTGGATCCTAGGTGAAGTGATCTGCTGTACTTTCTACAAACTTTCGGTCGGTCCGCGAGGTTGCAACGAGAATTGCTTTCTGAATCGGTTTATACAGATTCTCACTAAGGCCCAATCCCTGGATGTTTTTTGGTATCACTTCAGTTGTTGATAAAATTATGGAAATCGTGTTCACTGACCACTCTCTTCCAATTTGCACCTCCAGGTCTCTGTATTTGGCGATCTTCTTATTGTTCTAACGGATCAAACGGCTGCTCATAATAGACCAGGCATTATATGAATAGATAAAACTACTAGGCGAAGCACACCAATTGGCATTGCAATACCTAACAACAACAACCTAAAGCCAAAATACAATGATAATATCGCTAAATGCAAATTCGAAGACAAAGGGCAATGAACAACATCCACACGATTTCCAAGATTAACCATCATTAAAATGAATTCTTAATTATTCAAGTAGTGTCATTCATACTTATTTGGGTCTTTCTTCTTTTTAAACGTAAATAGTAAGAACCACCAATTATTTTTCAGGATAGACAGAGTGAAAAAACGGTTCCCCGAATTGAACAGTTTTTTTAAATTACGATAATGTCGTTAATTAGTATATATTTCTTATCATATGTGGCAGTTTAAAAAACTCGAATACAATTCTTGTGTAACATAAACATCAAACATAAAATTAAAGCACAATATGAAGCTAACTAATTTGAAGTGTTGCTATGCTGCAGAAAAATTTGTTTTTCAAAACCGTTTACGCATTTATTTGTCATTTTCTACTTCTTCTAGAAAAAAAAAACAAGGAGTGCATAACGACTAGAAATGAAAAATGTATTAATTTGCATGAAAAACATAGTATGTACATGACTCGAAGGAGATTGGCTAACGTGGCGCATGCGCTATGTCGTTAAGTTGTTATAAATGTACAATAATACTAAATCGAATTAAGCGTATTTAAAGTTCCGCATCTCCGTTACTAAGAATGATACATACTTCCGCGTGATACCATATTTAATGCAGTATTAGCTACAAATATTATAATTAGAATGTTGCGTATTTGCATCGATAAAATATTAAATTTTGTGATTTTTCGTATTTATACAGGTTAATTCATCAATTAGACAACTTTGAAAATAAATAATATCACCGTAACATGTTGTTAGTAGTCGGGACTAATAATATAATGATAAAAATTGTACATGTGTCAATGTGTACAAGTTGCTGGATTTGCTCCTATACTCTTCTAATCATATATTATCTTGGTCGCTATAAACCTGACGCTTTCTTAAATTATTGTAACATATTTGATACCTTTGAAATAAAAAATAAACTGTTCAGATTTACAAGCCAAATGACTTCGCACTCCCTCCAGGAATTATTGACTCATACCAGGTATACAAAGACGCCAAAAGTATGTAGCTCTGTGGGGACCCTTTCCATATTATCGGGTCCTAGGTGGCATAGTCTTCTGTACTTCCTATAAACTTTCGGAAGGCCCGCGCTGTTTCTATAGCCAGGCTTTTAACTTTTCTTGGTCGGTTCCTTGGTGCGAAGCAATATCCCGTTCCGTCAGCTGTAGCGGTGTTGAATCGTTTGCCTTGCATATTGCTCGATATAGTGTGGAAGAGTCCGCTAACCTGTGGAAATAAGAACGTAAGATTATTATTTGGTGATCGAGCTGCTTATCAATATCGACCAATCCTTATCCTTCCTGGTATCTTGGAAGCATTGTAAGGTCAATAGCAATCCGAGGGTGGTGCTTGTGTGATTTTGTTAAGAGTGTTCTTATTTTCATTTGCAGGTTTTCGATATCCGTCCTGCTCCATTTTACAATTCCAAAAGAGTAGCTAAGCGCAGAGCACGCGTACGTGTTGAGCGCCTTAAATAAATTTCTACTATTAAGACTAATTGGTAACATCCGTCTTACCCTTCTGATAAATTCGGTTGTCAATTCGGCCCTCATAGTGCGATGGTTAATTCGATTAGCCTGTTTCATACCTAGGTATTTTTATGTTTGTTCTGCTTCCATTGTAGCTATAGCTTCACCGTTTTGCATCTCAAATGCTCCTGGTTGTATCTTTCCTTTAACGATGTTTATAATACGGCCCTTATCAAGTCCAAACTGCATTCCGATATTCCCGGAGAACTCCTCCACAATTTTGAGCATTTGCTCCAGATGGTTTTTGGTAGCGGCCATCAGTTTAAGATCATCCATGCATAGAAGATGATTCAATCTTACTATCTCTTCGTTGTTATTTATAATACTAAAGCCCTCATCTGGTGGAGTTCAAACGGCGTGACAGTGGATTCATTGCAAGGCAGAACCACAATCGGCTTAGTGAATTGCCTTGAAATATTCCCCTTAGTATTGGGATTGTATTAGTTTCGATGGTATCCCTGGATGTCATGTAATTGGATCCAAGTTTTCAAGGTTAACATGATGCGTTCTAAAAAGGAAACAAGATGATTATCGACCCTATACACTCTAAATATAGTTGTGAGCCACTCATGTGGCACTGAGTCAACAATCAGTTGTTCCTTGCATCCCATTGCTCTCCTGGTGCATCCTCTCTGTTGAGTTGCGATGAGGTTATTTCGTTCACAATATGCATAGATGCATCGGGTCAAGCAGGAGGAGATTACCTTATACAGTGTGGAAAGGCAGGTGATTGGCCTATACTTAGCTGGGTCATATGTGTTACAACAATTGAGAGTAATGGAGTGGAACGCTAACGGGCTCCTACAACACCAGCAAGAATTACAAGTGATCCTTGAATTAGAAAAAATAGATGTGTGCCTCATTGCTGAAACACATTTTACTAAGGAATCCTTTATAAGATTTCGAGGTTATAAAACATATCATACGAGCCATCCTGATAATGCCGCCAAGGGAGGGACTGCTGTGATAGTTAGAGAATCCATTGCACACTATCAAGAAATGAGTTATCAAACAGCAGAAATACAAGCTACTGCAATCAGTATAAAAACGCACAACTGCAACTTTACTCTTGTAGCAGTCTACTGTCCACCTAAATACACCCTCGGAACAGTGCAGTACTTAGACTTCTTAAATACTCAAGGACAAAAATTTATTATTGGAGGTGATTACAATTCGAAACACATCCATTGGGGATCTCGATTAACAACCACCAAAGGTAAAAACTTATTAGCAGCCTGCAGGCAACTGAATTGCGAAACCCTTTCTACCGGCAAGCCTACTTATTGGCCTACTGATCCCAACAAAATTCCTGATTTGATTGACTTCTTTATCGTCAAGAATATCTCTACCAACTATCTGCTAATAGAAGAAGGCTGGGATATGAATTCCGATCATTCCCCAATATTACTTACGTTAAGTGATAATATAATAAAGAAAGAGAATCCACCTCGACTAACAAATAAATGGACAGACTGGCCAAACTTTAGACTTGACCTAGAAAATTGCATTAATCTCTCCGTACCACTGAAGACAAAAGAACAGCTGGATGAAGAAGTTGAGACTGTGACTAAAAATATTCAACAAACTGCATGGAAAAACACACCAGAAATTCCTATAAGAACTCGAGGTAATAATTATCCGAAAGAAATTAGAATACTGATCAATGAGAAAAGAAAACTCCGAAGAAAATGGCACCAAACCAGAAATCCAGCTGACAAAACAGCTTTGAACAATCACTCCCAAAACATCAGGAGAGAAATACAAAGGATAAAAAATGAGGCAATAGGTGAATTTCTTACAGAATTGACAGCTGACAAGAACACAGATTATTCACTGTGGAAATCCACCAAAAGATTAAAAAGACCAATTCTTCAGAACCCTCCAATACGCAACTCTGATGGGACTTGGGCTCGCAATAATATGCAAAAAGCGATACGATTTGCGGAACATTTAGAATCTATATTTCAACCCAATGACGGAGATGAAAATCCAGATTGGGAAGAACCAATGCAGATAAACCTAAACATTGCACCAACCACGAAGAAGGAAGTTTCTGAAGTCATCCACTCAGAAATTAATCCTAAGAAAGCTCCTGGCTTTGATTTAATCACTGGGGAAATCCTAAAACAGTTGCCAGAAAAGGCAATAAGAAAACTAACACATTTGATCAACGCCTCATTCAGACTGAGATATGTTCCTCAAATGTGGAAAGTAGCAGAGGTGACGATGATCTCCAAACCTGGAAAACCACCCAACGAAGCAACCTCATATAGACCCATTTCACTTCTCCCAGTGATCTCAAAATTATATGAGAAGATCTTAACAAAGAGAATAAAATCAATCATTGAAGAGAAGAACTTGATCCCCAATCATCAATTTGGCTTTAGAGAGAGTCATTCGACTATTGACCAAGTACACAGGATAGTAAATATAATCGAAAAAACTTATGAAGAGAAAAAGGTCTGCTCAGCTATCTTTCTGGATGTGGCGCAAGCCTTTGACAGAGTGTGGCATAAAGGCTTAATTCATAAGTTGCGAGAATTATTACCAACCCAGTTCTCACAGCTCCTGGAATCGTATAGATATTTTAGAACTAAGCAAGAAGAGGCCTATTCAGACCTTAGGCATATTAAAGCAGGAGTTCCACAGGGGAGTGTGTTGGGACCTATACTGTATGTCCTTTACACCAGTGACATTCCTCCTCTAGAGCAAAACACAATCGCCACATTTGCCGATGACACAGCTATCCTAGCCGTTGGAAATACGCATGAAGAAGCTACTGAAAAATTACAATCTGCAGCGAGCCAAATTTCTACATGGACCAGAACCTGGAGAATAAAGCTAAATGAGGCAAAGTCTGTTCACGTAAATTTTACAACCAAAAAAGCTCAAAATTTGCCAGTTAGAATTAATGACACACAGATTCCGATTGAAAATGTTGCCAAATATCTGGGTATTCACTTGGACGCACGTCTTAGATGGAAAGTACATGTAAAGAAAAAACGAGAAGAGCTCGGGATTCGATATAAAAAGATGTATTGGCTACTAGGCCGTGGATCCCAATTGTCTATAAGTAACAAGATACTGCTATATAAGCAAATTTTGAAACCTGTTTGGCTCTATGATGCACAACTTTGGGGGTGTACCAGTAAAAGTAATTTACAAATCATTCAACGATACCAGAACAAGGTACTGAGAGGCATAGTAGATGCTCCTTGGTATATCCGTAATAGTGACCTACACAGAGATCTGAAAATGGACACCGTGGAACAAGCCATATCGAATGCTGCTACAAGGCATGAACAACGATTACATCATCACACCAATATCGAAGCGATTCAACTTCTCGATAACACTGACATCATAAGAAGACTCAAAAGGATTAAACCATTCGAACTGGTGAAGTGGTAGTCCAACAAAAGCAGAGCAAAGTGCGGATATTGTGTACACGAGTAGTGATACTTATTATAGTGGACACTAAGGATTGCTGTAGAGTAAAACTTAGATTTTAAGAGAACACTAGTTAAGATTAGGTTTGAAACAAATTGCTCATTTGCCCTATGTGACAAGATTGCAATAAATTCTTAAAAAAAAAAAAAAATATGTGTTACGTTGGTTCTTTGGTAAGAGAGACGTAATACCTTCTGTCAGAAACAATGGCATTTTTGCTGGGTTTAGGAAAACATCATTAATAAGATTAGCCAGTTGATGGTTTATACATCAGAACTTCTTGAGCGAGTTGTTCTGGATCCGGTCGAGACTTGGAGATTTCCACTTATGGAATTCCTTGATTATTTCTGAGATCTCCTAGCTGGTAAATGGCTCAAATTGAATCTGGCTGTAGTTTTGGCAGACTTGATGTTCTTCATCATCACAGAACTCTTCTACCTGCTCTTTGTAGGGATATCTATTATTCGCCATGTTAGGTGGAGAATTTAGCTTATGATAGAAAGCCTTTTCTGATCGTTGGAATAGCGCATTGTCTCGTTTTCGGTTTATAGCTGATTTAGTATCTCTTTAGCCATCCTGCAGTAGCAGAGAGCTTCTGTCTCAGTGTGTCGAGGCATTATTGAGCTGTACCGTTCGCTAGGTCGTCTTGCAAATGCTACCGGGCTCGATTCATTATTTCTACAACTCGTCTTTGAAGTCTACTTGTTTTCATGCCCTAATATACTCTGTCAGCTGTCCTATATTTTATTGAAGATCTTCGATTTTGTTATTTAGACGTCTCTCCCATGGTAGAGTGTTGGGATCCATTCTTGCTGATCGGAGCTCTGTTGCAGTTTTAATTTCCAAAGCTCTAGCCATAGCAGCCGCAGCACAATAGATTGTCGTATGTAAAGACCTCAGAGTATAGCCGTCTGAAACATAATCTGGTAAAATCCGATTGTTCATTATGTCCAACATGATACCCAGTTTTTTAGATGAATTAATTTTTGGCAGTGCCGGTCTGCATAACGGATTGGTTCCATTATACTCCAACATCGCAGCACTCATTTCGGTTGATAGTTTCTGATAAAGGAATTCAGCGTTATTCTGTTGGGTATCGCCATTCAGCTGTTCTTGCTGTATCTTGGACCTCGGGTTCCGGCTCTGGCTCAGTGAAGTTGTTGCCTGTAGCCGATCATCTCTCCTCCTAGATGAGTTATCTTGTAAAAAATCCGCATTATTGTCTCATTCATGGGCACAGTCCATTTCATGCGTTGTCTTGGTCATTCTGCTTGAGTGAGCTCTGGTTGAGGTTCCCGCGTAGCGCTTTCGTAAATTATTATAACATATTTGATACTTTTGAAATGAAGAATAAACTGTTATTATTATTATTATTATTATTATTAATAGTGCAAGAGAAAATTGAAAGCAGACTGGGGTTCGGTCGAAAACAATATTCTTGGCTCCGAAATATAAAAAACTCGTGTGGTATATCAGACGCCGTAACCATGTTTAGACAGGCTGAGGAAGACACTCTAGTTATGGTGTAACCATGTAATGGACATATGATCGCCGACATACTGCATAGGGCATGACATCCGAAGAAGGAAAAAATTGTTTTAAATAAATTTTTTTGTTGATTGTGAAGATCATGCTCCAATTTATTAACAAATCTGTCCCAAGTTTCTCGGTGTACTTCTCAAACTACTCATTTTACAAGTTTTTTTACCTTGTACTCTTTGTGAAGTTCTAGTGCCCATTGCAAGATAACAATATGACATAAATTATTTTACTTTTAAATGCTAACTACTAATCTAAGAAATAACTGACATAACGAATTATCGATACTTTGACTCGATATGTCAATATGTTATATTTATATGTTTGAAAAATATCGATACTCTTTAAAAAACAGACATTTTTTATACTGCATTGATTTTGGTCTTGAAATGGACTTAGACCTTTCGGAGGTCATCGAAAGATTTGACAGGCGCGTCCATATTCTCTGCTTTATCCGTATATTTTAAAAATTCACCTTAAATAAAAGTAACAGCAAATCTTAACAATATTTATTTTGTTTTAGCCCATAAGACATTTAGAGTCACTACAGATATCTGTAATTGCTCACAATACTAAATTTGAATCGGAAAATAAAAGAATATCAGTTATTTATCCACCAATACCTAAAAAGTATATAAAATATATTGAAGTAACCGATTTAATATTAAAAATACCAAAACCAGAGATGGATGTTTTTTTTGAAAGTTTATATATCTTTACGAGATACATGGATAAGGTAAGATGTGAATAATTATGACTATATTATTTTATGAGTTTCGACAATTTATTTAAATTCCATCAATAAAAATTACAAGTGTTTTCGTTCTCTTTAATGTTGGTTGGAAAATATTACAAATTTTATATCGCAATGTTTTTTTCAGAATTTATAGATTTTTTTCATTAATTTGGCAAACCGCAAAAAAATGTTCAACTAATTTTCAGATTGTATAGAGAATTTTGTGGGAAACCTAAATATGTTAAAATATAGAGGGTCCCCTTTAAACAAATGATATATTTTGTTCTCCTGCTTTTACATATCAGCTTGTATTACCAAAAATGGTTTTGGAATATAGACATATTAAACTTCTAGAACGTATATATAAAATATTTGTTTGTTACTTTTATAATAACAAAACAATTAAACTTTGTCACATTTACACTTCTATATATAACCAACCTTCTCTAATTATATTGCAATTTTTAGAATGAAACTGATAGCTCACCAGAGGCTACAAAGGAATTGTCAAATATACATGAACTACTTGAAGCTGGTAACGAAACAAAAATTAGTGAAACTATTAAAATTCATCAGCTAGTCAGAACCTGTCGAAGAGATGACCCAAATTTAAGTCAAAATATCATAATAATTGATGGATCAAATGGCTTATTTAAAAACAATAATAAATATAAAGTTATTATTTATACTGTGAATGAATTGGGCGGTCACAGAAGAGTAGGTAGAAAAGCACTAACAGGTAAGGCTATATTAAAAAAAAATTAAATTCAGGTTCAAGATTTTCCAGTAAATTTTCGCACCTTTTATTATGGATCAGAATTCTCAAAACCTGGCCACCAAAATTAGATCTGTCAATCTTAAGTTTTTTAAACTTTATTAATGTTTAAATAGATCACCTGGACGGGAGGTCCCTTGAATATGACTAGTAATGTTCAGAAATGATAAAACATTATTAATTTTCTCGAACAATACATCTCATTTCTTATGCAAGAATTTCTTAAAAACATACGAACATTTAAATACATACATATTTAATAATAATAAGTGATGAAAAAACATTTCTTTACACTTTTGAATGGTTTTGTTTTTCGATTAAGAGTAATTGATTTTAACATTTTTCGATTTCATTTCTGTTTTAAAAAATTTTACTACAACTGAAAATGGAGGTAATGGGGAACTATTTAAAAAAAAGCACGTTAAGTATGTATTTAAATGTTCGTGTGTAAAAACTAAATGGAATAATTTATAATTGGAAAAACCGATGATAATTATTTATTGAAATGACAAAAAAAAATTTGCATCGAGCGAGAATCGAACTCTCATACTTCCTGTTTTTCTTGAATCATTTATTATATGTATCAAAATGTTTTTTTTTATATTCTTGGGGTCAGGTTCATACGTGGTTCTTAAAAAGAAAGAAATAAAGCCAAAAATCTAAGTATTTACAATGCCATTCCTCCAAAAATGTATGGTTTTCCTAAAATTCACAAAAAAAAACATACCTTTTAGACCAATCGTATTTTACATACAATCATTTTTTATAATCTATCAAAATTATTATCAAATTGCATCTCAAATATAACTGGAGGAAATAAATATTTTAATAGGGATTCTTTTACTTTTAAAAAATTTATCGACAATGTAAACATTCCAGAAAATTACAAACTAATCTCTTTGGATATCGTATCACTCTACACTTAAATCCCAAATAAACTTAAAATACAAGACCTTATCTAAAAATAATTTCATGGAAGCTGTGAACATTACCTTAAACACAAATTACTTTCAATATAATAATAAATTATACAAACAAATAAATGGCTGTGCTATGGGCTCATCAATCTCCTCCACCATTTCTCAGTTAGTTATGCAATATTTAGAAGAAAGAGTTATCAAAGATCTTAAGTTCAATGTAATATTCTTTAAAAGGTATGTGGATGCCTGTTTAATGGCCGTTTCCTCTAATAAATCAAATGAAATACTCCAAGCGTTTAACAGCTTTCATAGCATGTTGCAATTCACATCAGAAATAGAGAAAGACGGTAAAATAAACTTTTTAGATATGACTCTTTTCTAAAGAGAAAATAAAACCTTAACTGAGTGCTATACTGAACCATATACTATACATGACCACGGAGATACTTGAATTTCCACTCAAATCATCCAATGTCTCAGAAAAAGAGTGTTATTATTGATCTAGCAGATAGTACTTTAACTTCCTCTGAATTAAGATACTCTGTTTTAAGAAAAGTGAAAGAGACCTTAATTAAAGAACAACTTTAAACTCAGAGACATTGATAAAATAATAAAAGAGCGCATATACAAATTTTATAATTCTGACAATCATTCCAACAATAATGATACACTGAAATTTATTGCCTTGCTATATACAAACGGACTTTCAGAAAAAATTAAATATATTCTGAACCAACATAATATCGTTGTCCGCCACAAACTTCAGAATAAGTCAAACTCTTTTTTACTAAACTGAAAAGTAAAACTCCTAAAATGAATAACTCTAATGTTGGATACTCAATTCTGTGCAACAATTCTTCAAAAAAATATATAGGAATGACCAAACAGTTACTTAAAAATAGATTAAATGGGCACAAATTTACTAAGAATGCAACGACTGCATTAAATAAACATGTACGAGAAACAGGCCATTCCTTCAACTACAATAATGGAATAATACTTGAATGTGACCATAATTATAACAAATTGAGTGTAAAGGAGATGATGGAAATAAAAAAAGATATAACGCATTTAACGACAGAATGGATATAAGTAACCTAAGCCACATTTACACAACATTCATATACCCTCTTAAACGTCAATAGATGGGAATATCCTTTTAGAACATTCACATGTTATCAATTTTAATATAAAAAAAGACCAAATACTCCATAAGTAATGATCTAAAACATATTGTAATAAAAAAGGAACTAATTTTCCAATACCACAATCAATACATTCTATCAGTCAGTATCTAAATAGAAGTGGCAAACTCAAGGTGCGTACCTACACATTTTTGTAAATATTTAAATAATTTTAAAATTTTTTTAATTGTCTTTTAACCTTTTCTGTTAATATGTGGAATTTTAGCCATAATTTGTGTATTTTAAATTTTAGGTTATTAAATAAAAGAAAATAATATAAAGAAAAAAACTTTTTGAAAATGTCTTAAACAAAAGGCGAAACGTCAAAACACACACACACACACACACACACACACACACACACACATATATATATATATATATATATATATATATATATATATATAAATTTATATTGTAGGGGGTTGAGACAAAAGAGTAATTAGTGGACCGTATATAGGTTGCTTGCGGAGACGAGAAATTATACAAATAATATGAGAATACAAAATACGGCGACAGCGTGGTACAAATACTAAAATGTAGTCGAAATCACTTCACTAATTTCTTCTTGGTGGCCACCAGAATAATCCCATGCTTCACAATTCAAAAACCAGGAATCGGGGACACTGTCGCTATATTTTGGAGTAATTTTGAGGCGAGAACTAATACATTTAAGAGCAAAACGATAAGCCTTTTCGATAAGGCGAGAAACGTGCAATACGTGAAGTACTGTACTATACGACTACTGTACTACTAATACTGTTCTGTTCCTTTTCACATTTATCTCAAAATGCGCGAGGCCCAATACATGCGTCACGGAATTGTCTATCCTTCACGCTAAATTCGAATAAAATTAAACTAAAAAGTAATGAAACCACACATACCGCCCACCTAAAATGAGACATTTTATAAACAAAAAAAAATTATTTATATACTATCCAAACAAAAAACTTAACGTATATAATTTTAATTTTGAGGTAGGGGACATATTTTGGTTACAGGTACGCACAGTCACATCGCGCGTAACTCCGTCCGCACCCAGATGCACCTTACACCCGACCTAAATGTCATTTTAAGGGCGGCGCGCGTTCGCCTTTGGGCAACACGAGATTTTCCTTGAGAGCAGGGACTGACGATTCAGTCCATTTGCTATGTTGCATCAAAGTATGTAGGTTAGAGTTACACTCGAATCTGACCACACATAAATCGGACGAAAATTAATTTTGTCTTCAAAAGCAGACAAAACCGAATTCAAAAGAATTGAAAAAGGTATGGCTGCACACAATTATAAACGAGGAACAAAAATCGTTATCAATGGCGCAACATGAAATTTTGCAGCTAAAAAAGAAATTTTCACTTGATTTTGGAACCTTTCGTTTCGAAAATATGTAACGGTTGAATAGCCTTAGGAGGAAGCGTCACAAAACGCATGAATATCACAAAACAAATAATCAGGAGAGAGGAGAATACGGGGTAATTGAAAATTAGACAGTAGAGGTAATTCACCCTTAAATTTGCGCGATTTATTTACAATGTCTTCAGATGGGATATCGTCCCACTGAAGCTCAAGCGTCCAGAGTTTTTGTATAATAAGTTTACCAAAAAGGACAAATTGAATAAGGAATCCTTTAGGATCAAATATGCGAGCTAAATCTGACAAAATATTACGTTTTGTACAGGAGGTTTCACTAACACTTATGTTATATGTAAAGATATCCAATGTGGGTTGCCATTGAAGATCTAGAATTTTTACCATATTCTCTTGATGCTTATCAAATGAAAAAGGATCAATTTGCAGCCAAGAGTGCAATAACTATGGATTGTTACTAGCCCATTTCCTCAGCTCAAAATCATCAAGGCGCAAGAGCTGGACGAGCTTTCGTTGAAGCTGTAAAGCTTCGCCAATAGTAGCGCAACTGCAGTTCAAGTCATCAACATAAATATAATTTTTCAATGCCTGACAAGCTAGAGGATAATTTGCCTGGTAGTCGCTAGCCAATTGCTGAAGTGTACGAATCGCCACAAATGGAGCCGAAGATACACCGTAAGTCACTGTTAACAGACAATAATATTTAATGGATTCTTCTTGGGAAAAGCGGAATAAGATTTTTTTGATAATCACAGTGACTTTTAGTAAGAAAAATTTGACGATACATCTGCTTGATATCCGTCGTAAACTCTACAGCGTCAAGTCTAAAGCGCAGTAGCAGAGTGAAAATATCTATCTGAATTTTAGAACCAATTAAAATAGTGCCATTCAATGATAGATGATTTGAATCTTTAGTAGATGCGTCAAAAATGATCCTCAATTTAGTGGTTTGACTCTCTGGACGAAAAATACAATGATGAGGAATATAATAGGAGTGGGGTGCTTCTAAGGAATCTTCAATAAGTTCCATGTGTCCAGCTGATAGATATTCTTTCATAAAATTACAGTAAGCTTATAAATCGAGGAGTTATTTTTCAGACGACGCTCCAAGTTCAAAAATCTACGAAGAGCGATGTCGTGAGAATCACAAAAATTAAGTGAAGGGGAGAGCTACTACGTATCTACCAGTGAGAGTTCTATCGTGAGATTCAACAAACATGTATTCAGCAGCTTTCCCATCGCGAAAAAGCTTGGGAATTTGAGCTACTTGATCAAGCTCCCACAATTCCTTTATAAAATTATCAATTTGAGTTAAGGTACAAAATGTATCTATACGAAAATTATTTTGAAGAGATACTTTGGCCATAAGTATCCATCCAAAAGACATGTTAACAGCGGAGGGTTTGTGGTGATCAAAACAAATAGATTCACCTTTCAATAAAAGACCTAAAAACTTCAGCACCGATGAGCATGTCAATCGAAGATAAGATATTATTATTTGGATCAGCTAAGTTAAAATTCAAAAATTCTCTAAAATGTTCCGCTGGAAAGTCAGCGCATGGCCAATCGGTATAAATTAGCGGAAAACAACAAATTTTAAAGTTAAACAAGGTTCACAATGAAAATGAGGACGACCTGTTCAAGCAACACCTTGCGTGGCCTTGGTAGCCATAGGTCCTGACCCGCCTATGGAAATATTTAGAGAATAAGAATCCAAACCGAATTTTTGACAACATTTTTTAGTAGTAAAATTAGCCTGACTGGCGGAATCCAATAATATATGGACTTTTTGAAATTGTCCCGAAGCATCTTTAACTTCTATTATAGCGGTGAACAAGAGAAGAGTATGGCTACGAGGTAAATTAGTAACATAATAGTTAACAACTAGGGAATTACCATTAGGCATATTGTTTTTATTTGAGTATGACTGCAATGCACCTGCACCGATAGAGCTTTCCGCCAAATGGGAAACTTGAGTAGGCGCATGCGTCATAGAAGTGATGTATGAGAAAGAACTTAAGAACTTTGAAGATAAAAAACAATATTTTGAGAAGAGGAGGGCTTAAATTCTGAATCAAAATGTAAAAGTGTATGATGTTTTAGAGAACATCTACGACAAGGGTGGAGAGATGTACATGAAGGCGAAAGGTGCCTTGTATCCAAACAATTTAGACAAAATATTTTAGTTTTAACAATATTATACTGTTCCTGAGGGGATTTTGATACTAAGGCTTGACAATTATAAATGGGGTGCAAGTTGTTACAAAAAGGGCATTTTTCTTGGCGATTGATATTATTCAGAAATGTTTTTATTCTATTTTAGGAGGTTGTGCTTTTACTGGAGAAGAAGTAACAGAAACAGCATTTAAAGCTTCACAATGAATTTGTAAAATTTTTCGAAAAACAAAATTATTTGAGCGATTTGCTGGGCTTTTTAATTCAGTATGACACTCGATTTCAAAACGTGTGGCTAAACTGTGTTCTAACCGTTCTATTAACATATTAAATAGCACAAAATCCCATTATTTGACTGGATAAAGCAAATTGTTTAAAGCAGCCAAGTTTTCTTCAAACTTGTCCACGATATTTTTCAAGGAGCCGACCAAATATTCATCAGATAGTTTTTTAGTACCCCGTATTTCTTTCCAGTGAGTTATAGCAATAAGTCTAGGGTCTTCATATCTATTAATCAGAGCATTATATGCAATTAAATAGTTGGCATCACATAAAGATGTACATCTAGCTAGCTCAAAAGGGTCTTCATCGACAGAATTTATCAAATAGCTAAATTTTTTAACATTGCTCAAATTGGAATTAGTATGTATAAGTGAGTTAAATAAATCATAAAATGTGTTCCATGTTCGAATATCATCAGAGAAAACCGGCATTTCCAATTTGAGCAACCTACTATTATCTTGCAATGGCGCAAAATTAGGGACATTTAAGATAACAAGGGGTTCAGATTCAAAAATACAATAGTAAATAGACTGAATTTCAGAACAATCAAAATCGAAAAGTTCCCTAAAAGTGGCTTAGGTTTTTAAAAGAGCATCTTTATTTTCCGCGCTTGCTATCAAATCAATAATATTCGAATGATCCTTATCAAAATCATCTTTAATCCTTTCTAGCATTTTATAGCGCAATTTAAAATGTAAACGTACATTTTGATCTTTGCGAGCTTTTTCCGCGATATTTAGTAATTCTTTGATGGGGGAATTTGCAGAATTTCTGCGAGCAATGTATATATCAAGTTTTGACATTTTCAAATCTATTATTTACTTCTAATCGAGCAATATTTAATAAACAACAAATCAATAAAAGATATTATTATCATATTTCCAATTGAACACCAATTAATAAAAATAAACGAACAAAAAATATTGTATTTTATTACTCTAAAATGAGAATTAAATAAGCGGTTTCAGTATTTTCCAATGCGTTACAAAATTCAAATATTTTATGCCAAAAATTTCACGATACTGATTCTGCTAGTCAGCAGGACTAGTGGGTGCAGTAGTATGGAGAGATTACGACCATGAAATTGCGTGTGACAGGTGCGAGACATCGAAAGGCCAACGATAAAATTCTAGGAATGGTAAATTCTCGAAGAAAATTTTGCAAAATTTTAATTAATTGAAGAAAATTTTTAATTTTGTGAATAAAACAATAAAAAACCGGCTCGAAGGACCAAAAAATATGTAGGGGATTGAAACAACAGAGTAATCAGTGGACTGTATATAGGTTGGTTGCAGAGATCAGAAATTATACAAATAATATGGGAATACAAAATACGGTGACAGAGTGACACAAATACTAAAATGGCCTACCTTGTAGTCGAAATCATTTCACTGATTTTTTCTTGGTAGAAACCAGAATAATTCCATGCTTCACAATACAGGAACCAGGAATCGGGGACACTGTCACTATATTTTGCAGTAGTTTTGAGGCGAGAGCAAATACATTGGAGAGCAAAACGATAATCCTTTTCGATAAGGCGAGAAACGTGAAATACGTCGAGTAATATACTATGCGACTACTCTACTACTATTACTGTTCTGTCCCTTTTTACATTTATCCCAAAATGCGCGAGGGCCAGTAAATATGTCACGTGATTGTCTATCCTTCTCGCTAAAGGCGAATAAAATTAAACTATATATATATATATATATATATATATATATATATATATATATATATATATATATATATATATATATTAATCTCCTCCACCATTGATTGATTGATCTTAGGTTCAATGTAATATTCTTTAAAAGATATGTGTATGAGTGTTTAATGGATGTTTCCTCTAATAAAACAGATGAAATACTCCAAGCGTTTAATAGCTTTCAAAGCATGTTGCAGTTCACATCAAAAATGGAGAAAGACGGTAAAATAAACGTTTTAGATATGACTTTTATTCGAAGAGAAAATAAAATCTTAACTGAGTAGTATACTAAACCCACATAGTCAGGGAGATACTTGAAATTCCACCCAAATCATCCAATGTCTTAGAAAAAGAATGTTATTATTGGTCTAGCAGAGAAAGCTATCACTTTAATTTCCCCTGAATTTAGTCCTCTTGTTTTAACAAAAGTGAAAGAGACCTTATTAAGGAACAACTTTAAACTCAGGAACTTTGATAAAATAATAAAAGAGCACATACACAAATTTTATAATTCTAATAATCCTCACAATATTATTGATACATCGAAATTTATTGCCTTGCCGTATACAAAAGGACTATCAGAAAAAATTAAATATTTTCTGAACTAACATAATATCGTTTTCTGTCACAAACCTCAAAATAATTTAAACTCTTTTTTTACCCAACTGAAAAGTAAAACTCCTAAGATGAATAACTCTAATGTTGAATACTCAATTCCTTGTACCAATTGTCCAAAAAAATATATA
Source organism: Diaprepes abbreviatus (assembly GCA_034092305.1). Lineage (NCBI taxonomy): Eukaryota > Metazoa > Arthropoda > Insecta > Coleoptera > Curculionidae > Diaprepes > Diaprepes abbreviatus. Next base: position 2,284,514 of record JASJET010000290.1, read on the forward strand.
GGATGACCAGGCAGTTATTTAAAAATAGATTAAATGGGCAAAAATTTGCTAAGAATGCAACGACTGCATTAAATAAACATGTACGAGAAACAGGTCATTCCTTCAACTATAACAATACTTGAACGTGACCATAATTATAACAAATTGAGTGTAAAGAAGATGATGGAAAAAAACAAGGCAGTTAACAACGGAATGTATATAAGTAACATAAGCCACATTTACACGAATCTAATTAGAAATTAATATACCCTCTGAAAAGTCAATAGATTGGAATATCCTCTTAGAACCTATTTATGTTATCAATTTTAATATAAAAAACCAACGATTCCATAAGTAATAATTTAAAAAATATTGTAATAAAAAAGAATTGATTTTCCAATACCACAATCAATACATTCTATCAGTCAGTATCGAAGTAGAAATGGCAAGCTCAAGATCCGTACCTACACATTTTTGTAAAGATTTAAATGATTTTAAAATCATTTAAGTTTTTAATTGTAAAATAAGTTTTTAAAACATTTTTTTGAATTGTCTTTTAACTGTCTAACCTTTTCTGTTAATGTGTGGAATTTTAACCATAATTTGTGTATTTTAAATTTTAGGTTATTAAATTAGGGAAAATAATATAAAAAAACTTTTTGAAAATTCCTTAAACAAAAGGCGAAACGTCAAAACACGTTGTTTTTTTTAACATCCACGTATGAACCTGACCCCAAGAATACAAAAAAATATATTGATATATTTATATATATATATATATATATATATATATATATATATATATATATATATGTATATATATATATATATATATATATATATATATATATATATATATATATATATATATATATGCTTGGCTATTCTGGTTTCAATCCTTTCGTTTAAAAATTCGTTTTGACAGCGTTTCGCCAAACTTTCATTCATCAGTTCTAGTTCTAAGCGGGTAAGGAGACAATTCACGCTTGAAAATGCCACATGATGAAATGTCGCCAGAACTATTCTTTAAACGAACGGATTGAAACCCGGAATAACCAAAACATTCATTGCACCATCTGTGAAAACTTACAATATAACATATATATATATATATATATATATATATATATATATATATATATATATATATATATATATATATATATATGGAGTATTTATTATTTATTTCTTGGACTTTCAATAAAATATTTTTTATGTTTTGTTTCTCTTGGGATTATGGTCCTTCAAAAATGGGTAGTAGTGGTGTTACATTTTCTATATTTTACATTTTTTAAAAGATTGATATTTCGGTAATTTATTTTATCTTCGTCAGAATATGTGTGGCTAAAAACAATGGAGTATTTTGTTGATATAACTATCAAATTATTTACATATTGTGTATTTACCTTGAACAATAATTCAAGAACAAACACTGTACTCACTATGTATAAATCAATTTAATATTATATTATATTGGAAAAATAACAGATTAAAGATGACCATGTGTGTCATCTTGAAGTTGAAGTACTGAAAGGACAAGATGGAATTTTTTTGTAAAGTAATAAAGATTGTTTTGGCTATTGAGGATTTAATGGGTTTAGTCCAATGTGTTTTTGGTTTTAGAATTATATTTTTTATTTGTTATTTTATAATATTATTATATATTCTGCTAAGTTGCTTGATATCTGCCTTAGCATTTATCTCATGTTTACTTTTTTGTATAGCTATCATTTCTAGAATTTCTCGTTTTTATGTGTGGTTTTCAGTTTTTAAGATTTTCACTCTCTCAAAATCAAAGGAATGCTGGTTTTCATGTGTTGTTAACGCCGTTTTATTATTTTTTTTTTTCGTATTTGTGGCCGTTTAATCGAAACTAAAAAACGACCCAACTACTATTTATCAAAAAAACAACGAAATGATAACCCGTTGGGAAAACAAGATGTATATATCACCAAACACAGCAAAGAATTTAAAAATTCAAAATTCCCTCCCACCCACGTATATATGAACTCCCAAAGTTGCACACAGAAGGTATTCCCCTAAGACATATCGTAACATGTATTCAACCTTCCTTAGAAAAACTCTCCAAATTTCTCAAAAACATTTTACAAAACATCGTTTAAAAAAGTAACTATTATATAGAAGATTCAATGGACCTTAAGAGCAAAATAATAAACATAACCATCCCAGATGGTCATGACCTTATAATCCCTGGACGTTGTTTTCTTATATACACATGTACCAGTCAACTTAGCAAAAAAAAATTAACAAAAAATGGAACCAAATTAAATCGTTTACTGACATACCCTTAAATGAATTCTAAGACGCACTTGAACTAACCTTAAACTCCACATACTTCATACGTAACCAAAAATTGTATAAACAAATAGATGGATGCGCAATAGGAGCCTCGATTTTCAGCGCTATAGCTCAACTTATATTAGAGGATCTTGAAGAAAATCTAACAAAGAATCTTAAGTTCAAATTCCCTTTTTTATATAAATACGTTGACGACTGTATCACAACAGTACCCTAAAATCTATGCGACTCAGTATTAAAAAAATGCAACTTCTACCAACCTAAACAACAGTTCACAACAGAAAGAGAAAAACAAAATAAAATGAATTTTCTGGATCTAAACTTATATCACATTAACAATACTTTGAAAACAGAATTGTAGGCTAAAAAAACATGGTCCTCCAGGTATTTAAATTTAAAATTCCAATAGCCTCCCTCTCACAAAAAAAAATTGTTATAGGTCTGGCAGATCACAGCATTAAGCTATCGGATCCTAAACACTGAAAACAGGATATCCAAAAAGCAAAAGAAACCTTAAAATTGAACAGGTATCCTGAAAACCTAATAAATAATATCTCTAAAAAAAAGAATTCATAAATTTGATAAAGAAAACTAACTCATCAAGCATAAAATAAAACAGAAGAACGAAAAATCCATATCACTTTCATATATCCCGACACTCCCCGAAAATCTCCAAAACGCGTTCAAGAAATATAACGTAACTGTCGACCATAAGGGTCTCAACCTTCTAACCTCCTGCAAAGGCGAATACATAGGTCAAACAAGCCAACATTTAAAAATAGATTAAACGGGCACAAAAAGAACCAAAAAAAAAAAATAAAACGGCGTTAACAACACATAGCATGAAAAACCACGATTCCTTTGATTTTGGGAGAGTTAAAATCTTAAAAACTGAAAACCCATACACAACAATAAGAAATTTACCAAAATATATAATAACATTATAAAATAACAAATAATAACTAAAGAAAATATAATTCTAAAACCAAAAACGCAATGTACTTTCGGACTAGACCCCTTAAACCCTCAATAGCCAAAACAATCTTTATTACTTAACAAAAAAATCCATCTGGTTTTTTCAGTACTTCAACTTCAAGATAACACACGTGGTCATCTTTAATCTCTTATTTTATGAAATCTACATTTCCAAAATAACATAATATTAAATTGATTTAGACATAGTGAGTGCAGTGTTTTTCTTCGTGAATTATTGTTCAAGGTAAATACACAATATGTAAATAATTTAACAGTTATATCAACAAAATGCTCTATTCTTTTTAGTTATACACTGTATATTCTGACGATGGTAAAATAAATTACCGAAGCGTTAATCTTTTAAAAAATTGTAAAATATAAAATACATACATGCATATATATATATATATATATATATATATATATATATATATATATATATATATATATATATATATATATATATATATATATATATAAAACGAATAATTAATCCACGACTTTTAGTGACAACAGGAAAGAATTCTAAAATAGTTAGAACCAGTGGCTATCCAATTCTAGAAATAACCGTGGGATCTTTATTGATATTAGTTCTTCTGGCTTTCGGAGTCTACAGGTACGAATTTTTATTGTTTAGGAAGAATTCAGTTAAAATTTCAGGTACATTTCATGATACCATTGACGAAGTAGACGTCTTCTTTGATGATACCACTGTTGTTTCGAAAATATTTTCCCCCTAGTTTCTATAACATAATCTAATCTTAAAGCTGGTCTAAGTTGCCAGAACAGGGTTTATATTAGCAAGTGTAACAATAAGTCAATCAAATATTGAGACAAGACTAAAAATTTTTTTTTGTTCTTAAACTGGCAAAATTTAAAAAATTGACTCTTGTGGGCTCCTCCTCCAAAGTCAACTATTTTTATACAGATTCCAAGACTTTAGAATTTTATTCTTATATTAGTGTGGGGGCTGAGGTTATTTCAGTGACCCCTTTAATTTATATGGACCTACCAAAATTTTTTTATGTATTTTGAGCCCCAGAACAAAATTTTTTGGTTATAAGTCCACTAGAGTGGTGATTAGATTGTTTTTAACAAATAATTGTTTACATTTGTAAAAATAGTATTTTCGCACAACTAGCTATTCAGTGGTATTCTTTGAGTGATTCTAAGAAAAAAAAATCTAACAAACTTTTACGTATGACTATGAGTTTCCGATATAGTTAATATTAAATAATTTATGCTATTTTTCTGATTTTTGATGATTTTCTGTACTTTCGACCGAAAGAACTTTTTCTAATTTTGTTGATAGCGACCGAAAGTTCCAATTAATATTTACAAGTTAAAGTTAAATGACGTACAAAAAAATTACGTCTTAATTGTTTATTTCGGATTTAAACAAACAGCTTTTGACCACTTATACGCATACGTGTATGTGTGGTGCGCATGGGGAAGCCTACTTGCAGGCGTTCCTCGCGGCCAAGCGCATTTAGTTTATAGATATATAACCGAAATTAGCTCGTCATATAAAATTGACATCGACACGAACATAAAACGATCAACACCTGATCAACGCACAAAATACGACAATTGTTAAGTTATTATTGTTAGTATAACTACTTATAGAGTTTACATTTTTCTATTCTACGACAATCAGATTATCGAATAAAAATAAGTTTTCCAGGTACAATCTGATGCAATATGGAAAATTTATATCACGAGCTTATTTCGGTTATACATCTATAAACTAAAAGCGCTTGGCCGCGAGGAACGCTTGTAAGTAGGCTTCATCCTGCGAGCCAAATACGTCGGCGAGTGCACCTAAGCAGTCAAATGCTATTTGTTTAAAGCCTACAAATAGAACGTTACGTTTTCGTATGTCATTTGATTTGAGCTTGTAGATGTTAATTCACATTTTCGATCGTTCCAACAAAAATAAAAAGTCAATTCATTCAAGAGTTATTACTGTTTAAAAATCACAAAAACGCATTTTTTAATTGTTTATCTTTAATTATCTCGGAAACTAAGCATCGTACGTAAAAGTTGGTAGGGATCTTTTTTTGTTAAAATCACTCAAAGAATACGACTCAGTTTTGCGACAATTGTGTTTTTAAAAGTTTAAAAATTATTGGTTAATAACAGTCTTATGACCACTCGAGCGGACTTATTATTCAGAGCTAAAAATACATAAAAAACAACTTGGGCAGATCCATATAAATTAAGGGCGTCTGGGACCATCTTGCCCCAATGAATGTATAGGATTATTTGTCCACACAGTCACCCGCAAAAGTCTTGTTACAGTATATTGATTCAAATGTCTAAATATTTCCTCCACAGCATAGATTTTCAACGACGATTGCAAAGTCCCCCACAGAGTGCTAAAACCTGTTAAAGAGATGGCAGTAGATTTAGAAGCAACTCTATCATTAAGGTAGTTAAAGTGGCCGACGGCGAATTAAAGAAATTAATAATAGATGCTTTGAAATTTTTCATTTTATTGTTATAGCATTATATTGTTATTTTATTGCTATAGCATTATAACTCGTTTTAGTTTTATCTCTGTCAAGTTCTTGCAATTTTGTGCATAATGGCAATAATTATGCAATTTGAGTAACTCAGCTAAGACAAGATTATGGGAGCTTTCAAATGCTTGTTTCCACAGACATCGTAAACAATCAAAGGCATGAAAATCGATGGGTCTACGATTCAAACGTATAAGAAGTACGGATCTAGAAATTAGTATAATTACTTTTTGTGTGGTATGCCAATAATCTTTGTGTGACTGATACATGATAAGCAATTATTAATAATTAATCATAATAAATAATATAAAAGTGAACATTTCATAAGTAAATCTATTGAAGCAGTCATCATATATGAATTTAAAAAGAAACAATGACAGTACTGTAATGATTGGTTGCAATGATTGATTCATTCGATGAAAAATTCTTGCTATGCAGAAATCTTTTTAGGTGTGGAAGCAGGTGAAAATCAAGAGGAGCTAATTCTAATGAATAGGGTGAATGTTCAAGCAATCCGAACCATAGTTCGGTGATTTCCGCCGTCGTCAAAAGGCTTTTGTGAGTAGATTCATTGTCTTGATGAAAGATGATTTTTTCTTCTGTAAATGAGGTCTTTTAAAAGGGTGCAATAATATTCTTCTATTATTGTTTTACCAGTTTGCAGGTAGTCAATTAAAATATTCTTTTTTCATCTAAAAAACTGATTCCATAACTTCTTTGGATAACTCTCATCCCTTTGCCAGCTTCGGAGCAGAATGACCAGGTTCAGTTCACCCTGCAGTTTATTGCTACAGTTCAGAAATACCGAATAAAAACGTCAATTTCATCCATAGTCATAAATCGAGGCACAAAATTATTTTTGTACTTTTTAAATCAATCCAAATGTTGTTGTCAAAGCCTCACTCGACGGCGTTATTGATCAAAAGTTAACGAATGCGGTACCCACCTAGTCAACAGCTTCCTGAACTCTATTTCATTCTTCAGAATATGAAAGAAACACTTATTTATTTTAGATGCCCACAGCCTTAATAATTACATATATGGTAACTTATTTATTATTCAAAATCATATATTGTTTAGAGTAAATAATATCATTGGTAACAGTTTTTAGACGTCCAGTACATTATGTTTCAGACCGAAGGAATGATGTTTAAAAAAACTTTCTTTTCAGAAAAATCTTTTATCTTCAACTTCGTGACCACAACTAATTTGTTTGGAAAGCATAACAAAATAATAGTACGATTATAACTATAGAAATATCTAACAACGCTTCTTTACATATATTCATAACATGTATTTTAATAATATAGGAGTAGCAATAAGTGTTGTTAGCAGTATACAGGAATGTAACTCCACCGCACTTTCAAGGAAGATACCTGAAATGTCAGGTTCCGATTTTAATGAAACTTTAAAATGTTGTAGAGAGTACAAAAATAAGAGACACTTATTTTTTATCGACGGAGATTCATTTTAAAAACCACCCCTAAAGTTTACCTCTAAAAACAGCATTTTTGAAATGTCTCAGGTTCTAAGTGAGATATCTCTATAAAACAAAATTAAAATTACTTGTTCGAAATTATGTTAAACTATGGTTTTTTCACCTTCAAGGAGTCCTTATTTTTTATAAGGGTGAACTATCTATCCGCATACATAAATTACAAAATTTAATATAATTGTTTGAAAAAATTTTCTTCAGGAATAACTTAAGTTGACGGGTTTCAGGATTTCTAAAAATAACTGGTAAAGAGAGTAAGCCACCTCCAAATAAATTTTTTTCTTAAATTTCAAGTTCTAATTGAGCTGTCTTTACAAAACAAAATGGTAATTACTTGTTATTTGAAGTGATGTTGAACTATAGTATTTTCACCCACAAGAATATCATCCCTTATTTTTTATAATAGTAAACGATCTATTCGCGCACATAATTTAATTCTAAAAATTACAAAATTTAATAAAATTGTTTGCAAATATTTTTTACGAATCTCATAATTAACTCAAGTTGACATCTTTCAGGGTTTCCAAACATCAACTAGTATAAAATTTTTATAAAAAAAAATTGAACCGATTTCTAAAAGTGCGCTAAAACGTAAAAAATAACTATACATTTTTATGTAAAATTGAAATTTTTGAAGTCGGCGCCATACTAATACCTGACAAAATGTGATTCGCATAAACACATTCCGGAGTGGTCGGTGTACATACATAAAAGAAAGTACATAGTCGACGAATTCAGAACCTCCTTCTTTTAGAAGTCGGTTTAAAAGAGGCCGAGTCACCCTCTCCTATTTTTTTTAATCTCAAGTTCTAATTAAGATAACTCTTCAAAACAAAATGAACATTATTTGTTGTTCAAAATAATATTAAACGGTGGTATTTTCACCCCCAAGGATACTATCCCTTATTTTTTATTAGAGCAAATCATATATTTCCGCATGTAATTTTATTGTGAAAATTACGAAACTTTATGGAATTGTTTGAAAATATTTTTTTCACGAATACCATAAGTCACTTAAGTTGTCGTGTTTCGGGGTTTCTAAAAATAAAGTAGTAAAAGAAGGTGAGCCATCTCCAAATACTTTTTTTACGTCTCAAATTCTAATTGAGATAATTTTACGAAAGAAATTAAAAATTACTTGTTGTTTGAAATGAAGTTAAACTATAGTATTTTCACCTTCAAGGTGATAGAACTGGAGATATTACAAATTATTTTGGGGATTGTTTACCCTCTTTTCCTAGAATTAAATTATGTAAATGAATTACATGATTAACCTTCACAAAAAGTAAGGAATGATATCTATGGGGTAAAACAACATGGTATAACCTCACTTTAACTAACAAGTAATTTCCACCAGGTTTTGTAAAAATGTCTTAATTAGAATTTGAGATTTGAAAAAAATGTATTTGAGGGTGACTCACCCTCTTTGACTACTTCATTTTTTGAAACCCCAGAACATGTCAATTTCAGTTAATTATGGTGTTCGTGAAAAAAATTCTTCCAAACAATTCCATTAAATTTCGAATTATTTAGAATTTAAATACTTTTGCTAATGGATGTTTTACCTTTATAAGAAATATGGGATGATATCTTTGGGGGCGAAAATACCATAATTCAACGTCATTTCAAATACCAAGTAAATTCCGTTTTATTTTGTAAAGATATCTCAATTAGAATTTAAAATTGAAAAAACATATTTGGGGTGGATCACCCTCTTTTACTACTTTATTTTTAGAAACCCCAAAACTCGTCAACTTAAATTACTTTCAATTAAATTTCGTAATTTTTAGCATTAAATTGCGTGCGTAAATATATGGTTTACACTAAATAAAAAAGGGATATCCCTGGGGGATGAAAATACCATAATTTAATATCATTTCGAATAACAAGTAACTTTGATTTTGCTTTGTGAGAATATGTCACTTAGAAGCTGAGATATTTCAAAAATACTGTTTTTAGGGGTGTACTTGAAGGGCGGTATTTACCCCATTATAATGAATCTCCGCAGATAAAAAAATACTTATTTCTTATTTTTGTACCCTTTACAACATATTGAAGTTTCATTAAAATTCGAGCCGGACACTTCAGGTACCTTCCTTGTTAGAAGGACATATACATTTCTTTAAAGCTTTTATAATCAGATGACAAAATTTTTATCTTCCTTTGATTTTAAATAGAGGCTACAGATACTTTTCCATTGCAAATAACAATACAAAACAAATAATTAGATGTAGTCAAACAATCCATAATCTTGTTTTAATACGGAAAATAGGCGTATTTAGTAACTTTTAGTCATTTTCTTTGAATATGAAATATTACTTAAATTGAACAGTTTTAATTTTTCATATAACGTTTTATGAGTTATATTAACTTTAATATTTGGTAAAAGAATATTTTGAAATATATAATAATAATAACAATTTACTATTTGCTGCTGCTGATACCAAAGATCCCTATTCTTGAAGAGCTGAAGGTTCTTAAACCCATAAGCATACTACCAACTTTGTCGAAAGTATTCGAAAAAGTTATCGAGGGCCAAATACGTGATCATGCATGTTGAACGCTACGATTTACTTCCACTCATTCAGTCTGGTTTCCGGAAAGATTTCAGTTGTACGACGGCACTTTTAAAGTTACGGATGATATTTTGGAGGCGCCTGATCACGGTGAAATTACCGCTTTGATTCTCTTTGACTACTCCAAGATCTTCCACAGACTGAACCATCAGTTGCTTGTGGCCATTTAGGGATACCTTGGGTCTGGAGTTGATACATGTCAGTTTATCAGGAGTTATTTTACTGAAAGGGTTTAGTCCATAAAATTTGATTGTAAACAGTCTAATCAGACGATTTTCTCATGTAGAGTTCCTCAAGTATCAATCCTGGGTCCTCTGTTTTTTACTTTATATATCTCAATTAACAAATTATTTGATGCATGCAACGATACACTTATATGCTGACGATACACAAGACATCCTTGAGACTCATGATAGACTGATCAGTGTTCTTGGGAGTCCGCAGGCCACTGTCTAGAAATGAACCCGAAAAAATCTCAGATGTTTCTTTTCGGACGTATTTATTGTAAAGATCAATATCAAAATTACATATTACCCTGAATAATGAGCGTTTGAGTTGCTAGTCTGTTACTAGAAATTTTAGATTGTTGCTTATATATTAATTTGGAGTTTTTGGAACAAGTTAATAATTCTATTAAAAAGGCTTTTGCCAACTTAAAAATAATATTTAATCAAAGACACCGTCTTGATACACATTTGAAAAAAATGTTGTATGAAAATCTGGTCTTGTCAGAGTTTACTTTCTGTGATAGCTTATATAGTCCTTGTCTTCTGGAACGTGATTCAAGGCGCATACAACTTATACAAAACTGTTACGTACGTTTAATTGGTGAAGGTATGATAGGAGCGTGGGAGCTAAACTGAGGAAAATTGGGTGGCTGAATATGCAAGAAAGAAGAATGCTGCATAGCTTAGTATTATTTAATAAAATAATTTATTATAAGCGCCTAAATAATTTATACCAGAAAATTAAATTTAGATATGACGCACATGCCATTAATTTAAGACATAAATTTGTTATTATCGCTACTATTCACGATACTACACTGTATGAAAGATGGTTTATTTATCAGAATTTGTTTAAATACAATAAAGTTCCTTTGAATCTGAAATGTTTCCGCCTCAATAATTTAAAAGTGCAATTCGACTCCAGGTGCACTAAATTGTTTTAAGTCTGGCCGTTAATGAGTATCACTTTGTAATGATTTGCAAATATGTCATTGTTAAAAGTATTGGATACTGTATGATGTTATTTGTTTCTATTTCGAGTTTTGATATAAATATCTAGGTTAAGTGAGGAAGCTATTCTTCATCTTGGCCTTTTGTAATTGTTCTAATGGCAATAAAGACATCTGTTATTATATTATTATTATTTATATTATTGCAATCCAATCGGTTAGTATCTGGCACAAAGTTCGTCAGAGCTGTATACAGAAAATATTAATACATAGTTTATTTTTCTTTTTTCTTTAATCTCGCTTAAATTTTCTATCCGCTATGCCGTTTCAGTAAATGACACAATCCTATTATGCCGATTACAGAAAATCCGTTCATTTTAAGTAATTTCATTGTTGTCAGATGTCCAAATTATAAACATAGAGAAGGAAAAATATTCGAAAAAGTTTAAAGTTAAAATAATTTAAAAAAAACAGGTTTTTAGAAAAAATTAAGTAGTCATGACCCTGAGGCGCTACCGAATGAATTGCCATTGCCTCTAACCAAAGGCAAAAATCGTTTAACATCATGTCCTTTCTCTAAACGTTAATTCAAAATGGAATTGAAAGAAATATTATATTTATTTGGAGTATTTTTTCAATATGACTTTTACAAGTTATTGAACAACACTTTCAAATTCCCTAAGATTTTAAAAATGAATTAGGAGCTTCAAAGAGGTTTTAAATAAACAAAAACATAGAAGGTGTTCTATTTTAAAAATTTTAGGTGTATTCTGTACACAAAAAAATATTTCATGGAATGCGCTTTTGTCAAATGTTTAGGTGTATATTAGAACGAAATTCGTATAATAGAAGAAAGTACATTTTCGTATCATAAAAAGAAAATATTCAGACTTTTTAATGAACAAATATTGGGTTACAATACTTTGTGGGTAACTGCATATAATACAAATAATAACAATAATAACAATATTGTGAGCAACACAAAACTGGTTAGCCAGAAGATTAGCGTGGCTGGCAATTAGATTCGATTTAAAACGTAACATATTTTAGTCAATGTATCTGATAAGATTTACTTTTATAGTAATAAAATTTTATTTTTAGGTGTAGATATAAATTCCAGCGGTTACCTAATGAAAACCTATACGTAACATGTAAGTAAAACTCTTACGTCTTTATCCATTATCCAGTGAGTAATAAGATATATTCAAAGTATTGAGAGAACTGGTCGATTGAGCAGATATATGGCGTAAAAATGACACATGATTTCAAGAGTTCGAAATTTTCCTAGATCAGTAAATTACTTTTGAGTGCCGTATTAATCCAAAGTCGCAGAAATTATTATTATATTGTAGTGATTTGAACTTCTTAACAATTTTGTGTCTAAAGAGACACATGAAAAAGGTGGTTTTTCCTATACTTTAATTTTTTGCGCTATCTATTTATAGTCTTAAGTCAAATCATTTTGATTAAAACGATGAAGTAAATTTATCGTTCACTCCTGAACTTTATTCCAACATAATACCAACTGACAAGAGTTATATAAGCTAGAACCACTCAAGCCTTATTTAGTATTTTGACTATAACAATATTTTTACCAAAAATAAACTACACATAATTATTTCCTAATCAGCGATTATTTTATAAGGAAAACGCCGTATATAGAGACATCAAAAAATATACTCTATACCTAATTATGAAAGAACTACTGATAATAATCGGTAAGTGGAACGCCAGAATTGAAAAACGAAGAATTTTTTATAGGAATAATAACGAAGTTTAGCCTAGAAAACGGAAATGAAGGCGAACAAAGTTGTTCCAAGATGCCATTTATAATAATCCACTATCACCAACATCACTTCACTCGCGTCGACTGTCTGCCTACATCTCAAGTGACAAGAAAAATAGAAACCAAATTTATTACATCCTTATTCACAATAGGTTTAGGCACCAAAACATGCGAAACAGGCCAAGGCGGACTTGTGATCAAGTTACAACCTCTTGAGTATGTAGAGAAATCCTGGATCAAACAAAGATGGATTCTCAAAAGATAGAACAAGATTCCCGTTGCTTCACATTTAGTTAAATGTTGCAATTAGGTATCTAAAAGGTGATGTAATGATTAAAACTACAACAGTTAAATAATTAATTTTTTTTTAATTTTATTTAAGAAAATGAAATTTTCAACACAAAATTGATATTTTAAAAAAGAAAACGAATTATAAAATATTTTTGAAAATGGCCTCCGTTCATTTCTATACATATCCTGACGCGTTTCAAAAAATACTGTCGAAGTCTAAAAAAGATTACAGTCTTATTTTATATAACATGGAATCCAATTAAAAAACTGATTTTACTGGTAATAAAATTTTAATTCCAATTTGCGCCTAAACGGTGCGGTTTATCGACTGAAATATAGTACCTTTTTTATTAAATATTCTTTTTTTTATTAATACGGCCTGTTCTTTTTTAACTGACTTCTAAATGAAGGGGTTCTCAATTCGTCGACTATGTATTTTTTCTTTTATGTATGTACACCGATTACTCCGGAACGGATGCACCGATTTGAATGAAATTTTTTCCGTTATATTCAGGAAGTTGCTGCGATGGCCAATATTTTTTTAGATGAAATTGGTGCAGTAAAATCCAAGATGGCGCTTACAATATGGCGGCCAAAATTTTGTCCGATTTTCTCCAAAATTGATACGAAAAAATTTTCGGGGTTGTATCCAACGAATCTGAAATTATTTTTAAAAAATTCAAAATGGCGGATCCAATATGGCGGACGAAAAAATTTAATTTTGTCCGATTTTATCCAAAATTGGTATGGAGGAGTTTTCGAGGTTGCACATAACGAATTCAAAACATTCTTAAAAAATTACATATGGTGAACCAATATGGCGGACAAAAAAATCGATTTTGTCCGATTTTCTCCAAAATTGGTACGGGGGAGTTTTCGGGGCCTTACATAACGAATCTGAAATTATTTTTAAACAAATCAATATGGTGGACCCAATATGGCGGACAAAAATATCAATTTTGTTCGATTTTTACCAAAATTGGTACGGGAGAGTTTTCGGGGTCACACATGACGAATTTAAAATTATTTTTAAAAAATTCAATATGGCGTATCCAATATGGTGGATAAAAAAATAATTTTGTTCGATTTTTTTAAAATTGATATGATAGCACATTATGAATTTGATTTTATTAAAAAAAAAATTAAATATGGCAGATCTAAGATGGAGGATTAAAGATTCTGCATCTCTCGATTTTGTCTAAAGTCAGTAGTGGGGGATTTTTGTTAATATTAATTACGAAATTAAAAAATTTTTTGAAAAACTCAATTTGGCGGATTCAATATGGTGTCCTAAAAATTTTACATTTTTCGACTTTCTTCAAAACTGATATAGAAAGTTCTTGAGGGTGTAAATTATGAATTTAATAGTATTTTTTCTGGATTCAATACGGCGAACGCAATATAGCTGACTAAAAATTTTACATATTTTAATTTTGTTCAAATATGGAACTAAATCGTTTTTGAGGATGTAAATAGCGAATATAAAATTATTTTAAGAAAATCTAGTATGTCAGATGCAATATGACCGTTTAGAAATTTTAAATTTCTGGATTTCATCTAAATTTGGTACTAAGGGGGCTTTGAAAGGTTTAGATTTAGATTAGATTAAGACGTTAAATTTTTTTTTTGAAATTCAATATGGCGGATCCAATATGGTGGATTGAAAGATTTATTTTATTCGCATTTTTTCAGGTTTGGTACTATGGGGTTGGGGGATGGTGTATTACAAATATGAAGTTAATTCTTTACAACTATTAGGTTGATAAGATACAATATGAGGGACTAAAAATTTTCCGGTTTTATCTAAAATTGATATTGCGGGATTCTTGGGGCATATACAAACTCAATATGCAATATAATATATATCGGGCTAAGAACTTTACGTCTCAAATTCTTTAAATATTGATATAGGAAGGTTTTAGGGCCTATATTACCAATCTAAAATTAATTAGAAATTTAAGATAGTGGATTTATTATGACAGACTAAATATTTGTTTGACCCAATTTCATTGGTATTTGGAGAACTCTAAGAATCAAAAGATTTTGAGTGGTTCATTTAAGGGTGATTTACAATTATTGATAAAATGGGTATTTTTTTGCCACCTTGGAGTCATTGCGGGGTACACTAATCTCGATTAGCACTTAGTTCAAATAATTTATGAATATCATAATGAATTCAAAACTAAAAATCGAAAAATTAAATTTTTATAAAAAAATTAAACCGACATCTAAGAGTGCGCTAAAATGTGAAAAATAACTAGAAATTTTTATATGAAATTGAAATTTTTGAAGTCGGCGCCAAATTATTTCTAAATGAAATACATAACTACTAATATATACAAATTATGGTAAGAAAGCAATTACAAATAAAGTATTTTTAATCTGTTTATGCGAATCACATTTTGTCAGGTATTAGTTTGGCGTCGACTTCAAAAATTTCAATTCCATATAAAAATTTCTAGTTATTTTTCCTTTTTTAGCGCACTTTTAGAAGTCGGTTCAATTTTTTTAATAAAAATTTTATTTTCAATAAATTTTAAAGCAAAAGAAGATGTGAAAAATAAAACTTGAATTTCAGATAAAGTGACCTCTTGTCTGGTAGAGAAATATTTTTACAACAAAATTATAGAAGTTATTAAATGTAGTTCCTGTACCAAACATCAGCTCTATTTGTCAAAAACCAACCGCAAGATGTCAAAAATAAGAAAAAAATTTAACTTTGACAGGTTGTAACTCGAAAAGTATTGGGTTATCACATTTTCATTATCTGTGGGTTTACAGACGGATCGACGACATACCGTGCTAACAATTATTTTAAGCAAGAACTGATGGTTACATACAACAATTTGACTACCAGAATAAAAAAGAATTTTGTACAGTATTTCGGTCATGTCTCCAGAAGGAGGCAATCAATCGGAAGATTAATTGTCGAAAAAAAAGTTGAAGATCGCGGATTTTGAGAAAGATCACTATCTTAGTGGATAGATCAAGTGAAGGTAACAATTCCTAGATAAAAGGACAAAAGGCTGAAATTAAACTTCTCAATAATGTCACGACCCGATGTTCTTCAATAACTCCGATGATACGGTCTTGGAATAAGTCTGCAGTTAGGGCTGGTAATAAATATATAAAATTTATAACAATAACATTAATATAAACTATCTTAACCTCTCGTCCCGACTTTGATAAACTATCACAGTTTATAAAGAATGTATTCGATTTGTCGAATACAGCGAAAATTACGTTCCGTTTTTTATAATCAAAAAAGAGCGGAAAAAAGATAGAACAGTTTAAATAATTTACGATAATGTTAGATTAAATCATTATTGAAAAAAATGGGAAATAACTTATTTTTAAAAATATCGACCCATATTTTGATATCTAGTATTCTATTAACTATCGTGTCTGATCAGCATTACTTTTTGATTTTCACGCAGTCGTTATGTTTGTTGACCGCGGTTCGAAATCACTGATTTTTTTTGTATTAATTATTACTTTACAAATTTAAATAGTGTTTCAAAAACTCTTAAGATGAGGAATAAATGTTATTTACAATTATAAGGGAAATTACTGCAACGGTCTACCAGCACGAATCAGTTAAAATAGCAAAAAATGGTTAATCTTGAAAGTTTTGTGTCCAGTGGTAGTAGCAGTGTTTATGAAGGCAATATAACATTCTAGTAGCGTGAGTGTAATAAGTAAAAAGGTTTTGTTTTCTGTTCGAAAATTACTAATGGCGTCTTGCTTTGCAGCATCCAGCCAGGTTGTGTGGAAATATTTAATTTATCTGAAGATAGGTGCAGCCATGACAGCGTCGAGAAGGTTCTCTACTCATCTTTTTTTTAGTTATTTCTTTCCTGCAAGGAGAGGTAAAAAAGGGATAAGGAGGAGGGTATGATACAAAATCTTAGGCTGTTTCTTCAGCCCCTGTCAAGCAAAAGCATATACGTGAGCGATCAAGCAATACTATACTAATCCAACTATGTCTACCTGCAAAAATTGAGCTAAAGCTTATTGTTCTAATGGATAAACAGATACACTAAGACTAACATAAAAAGCAGTTCTACCACCATGGGCCCAAAGTTAATGTTAAGTTTGACTAGGTCTTCACATAGTGTTTGAGCCAGTTTACTAGTCGGATTCTCTAAAACGTTTTGAATGTGTAATGGTTTCCTATTTATTGTTATAAGATGTTGATAGATCCATAAGGATTTCCTATCAGCGTTACATCTAAGCAACATATGATTCAAGCCACCAATTTTACCACAGTTACAGTTAGGATTTTCTTTCAGTTTGATTTTGTTGAGATGAACCGGAGTAAGGCAATGTGTAGTTCTCATTCTACACATCATAGTTATGTGTTTTCTTTTGATGTTTTGTAAACCAGGGAATTTTTGTATAGCTGCATATGCCTCCCATTCAATCTTGATGTTCCGAAAAATATTGCACCAATTATTGTAGATGGATTCTCTGATGTCTCTAAGATATTCAGTATAATGCAACTTGTTCTTAAGTCTATATCTCCTATTTCTTCCTTCGCAGGGCAATTCATCCTAATTCATTTTAATATTGACTCCATTGTTACCCGCTTCCATTATTTCATGTCTTAAATCCAAGAGAGTTTTATCATTTTTCCCTTGCACATTCACTCTTTCCAACTTTTGCAAGGCGCTTTTGGCATCTGACACCAGTAGGATATTGTTGCATAAATCCTTGCATATATTTATAGCTGTTTCATTGGTAACCGAGCCCGCAGTGCAGATCTTGGTTTATCGGTAAGTTTGTTTGACACTTTTAACTCCCATGTCGGATTGTAGTGTTGAATTTTCCTTTGAATTAATATTTATAGGTAAACTGCTTATACTAGTTCTGAAAGGTGATGGCCATAAACATTCTTGATGTTCCTCTTTATTATAACCCATGACTGGGGAAATTGGTGTGAGTGACTTCCTTTTTTTTTACTGCTCTGTTTGCATATGTATCCTGGTGATTCCTTTCTTTCTCAAAAGCTTTTGATAGAGTTTCTCTGACTAATGGGGATCATGTCAGTCTCCCTCAGTTTTATACTTGGGAATTCTATAGATTCAAATCTGAAAGGTTCACCCAACCTGTCTTTATTAAATCCACCATTCATTTGTGTGTTTTGTGTTTCATTCAAGTTTCCAATATTTTCTTTAGGATATAGTTTGCCTCAACATATGAGATGTTTCTCCGACGTAGTGCGCTTAATGTTTTTCTGTCTTATGTATTCCATACACCTCTTCTTATCCGTAACTTCATTATTGCTTTAGCAATATACGCATATGACCTCTTCATCCTCGTTATTACATTTTTCCCTCAAATATTCCCTTCTGCATCTGGAACATCTTAGATTACCCCTGCATTGTACTTCCGGATGACCATATCTTAGACATTTTTTACATTGTAATGGTAAAGGTACATACAACGTAACCTTGGTTTCGACAAAATTAATTTTTACTGATCTTGGTAGGCTAGTGCCTTTAAACGTTATGATCACATCTTCTGTCTCCTCTAATATTTCCTTGTCTCCTTTAGTAATCTTTCTTTTAAGTCTTCTAGCATTTATGATATTGTCTGTCGATCCTGCCTGCTCTAAAAACTCTTCTATTGGAATTTTATTCCTCTAGTGAAACCTTTGCAAGGAACTAGTGAAGCTGAAATATAAGAATTAAATCCCTCCTTTTTAATGATATCATTTGATAAGAAATTGTTAGCACCTGCTGCATTAGTGAATTCAACCGATATTCTATTTTTCCCTTTTTTCGATATTCTTAAAATGTCCTGCTGTATTTGCTAGTTTAAATTTTTGCCGCAACGCCACTGGGTGAAGATTCCCTACATTATTGTCTTTGCTTTTCATAATTAAAATATAAGGCCCCTGTGGTATAAATTTTAAGGATAAATAGGAATAAAATCACCAGACTTTTTCCTCTCTTCAGCTTTCGTCACAACTAAAATCGCAGAAAAATAAATTTAAGAGCGAAACTTTTTCCACACACACGCGTCCGAGATGACGGCTAAGCGGGAAAAAAAAGATGAGGATTTATTCTGACAGATATCCTAACACTACTACAAAACGGATGAGATTGTTTCCGTAAAATTAAATATATCAAGATTAAACGAACACAGCGTACAAAGACAATTTCTCAGTAGTCCAAAATTCTTATCCATCTAGCTTAGAAAGGTAAAATGTTAAATTGGCAATGAAAATTTTTGATTTTTTTGTGATTGGTAACTTACAAAAATTTGAAAAAGACATTTCATATTACCTAAATGTGACAAACAGAACAGTACTGAAGACAGCTCTAATAAAATTGAGAAAATACTAAGAAATACTTGTGTTGACGAACATAATATGGATAATCTAAAACGAGACATGTCCTCGTTAATTTATTTGGGAGAATATTGCTGTCATATTGCTTCAAAGAAACTAAAATGCAAATATTACAAAAATGCAATAAGAAATTTATTGTATGAGGTTATTTTAATCTTATAATTAAGTTAAGCTGAGGTGAAAGAAAATAAATCTTTGGACATTTTTTTAATTAAACAAAGTCATAAATACAAATTAAATGTAAGTATTCATATTGTATAATAGAAATGATCTTGGCAAACCAAGATTAAACCTAGAAAAGTTTTCTCAGTACCTAGTTACTAACAAATCTTCGAGTAATTAAAACTTTGAAAAATTCTGCAATTTGAAGATACACAAATTCGTTAGGATTTTATGTTTAATATTAGATATTATTCTATATTACTTATATTTATGCTCACCTTAATATATTTACCTTAAAAAACACAGTAAAATATTTTAGACAAAGTAGTTTTTTTTTCAATCATTATTATTTTTCTCATCCAAATCGTTACCCTTGTTAACACAACTTAAATATGAGTCATCTTAATTTCAAGTTAGTACCTACCTTTTAAAAAAACGAGGCCGAATGATAGCACCCTGTTGGGACTCCTGCCAAGGTTGCAGGCAAAGATTAGAGAAATGCTAAAGAAGCAGAAGAGGTAAATTAAGATCCAGTGATCCTGATAGCGAAACAATTACTTTTAGTATGGAAGACTGATCTCCAAAGTCATGGAAGACAGTCAGTCTAGCG
Source organism: Diaprepes abbreviatus (assembly GCA_034092305.1). NCBI lineage: Eukaryota > Metazoa > Arthropoda > Insecta > Coleoptera > Curculionidae > Diaprepes > Diaprepes abbreviatus. The sequence continues at coordinate 2,304,761 of JASJET010000290.1, forward strand.
AAAAACAATCTTGATAGAAATTTAGGAATAGAGTAGCAAAATGTCGAAGAGGAAAAAATTTTGAAAATGCCTTAAATAAAGGGCGAAACGTCAGTTGTTTGCATTTTTTGTTGAATATAGAACCTAAACCCAAGAAAAGACAAAATAAAAGAAAAATTATATATATATATATATATATATATATATATATATATATATATATATATATATATATATATATATATATATATATATATATATATATATATATATATACTATATATGTTTATGCGGCTTTCACGGATACCTCCTGTGAGATGCAATAGCAGTGGATATATCCACATTATGCCGTTGTAGTACTGAAATCACATTCAGCAAACGTACAACTATATGCATCTCCGTATGTAAATGAAGTAAAATGCGAACAGTGAATGCAAACTTCGCTCCATCATATCCTTTCTGTGTTAGAGGTTGCACAGTTTGGATGAAATGTTACAAAACGTAATCCATCCTATTCCACCACCATCGAAATGGTGGCCTACCTGTACTACGACACCGAGAAGAAAGTAAAAACTTACCTTCCCTGCTACAGTGATACGGCAGAGGTGCATGTCTCGTCTCTTATTAGACTTATCAGGGTACCGACATGCACCTGTTTATACAAAGGACAGATCGGAAGGAAGTATGCAACATTGAACGCGGGAGGTCGGCGGATCTTTTCTTCAACGGCTTCAAGGTGTGAAGACCACTTCTGAAATACTTTCAAAGAACTCTTCATATTTTATTTACTTTTAAAAACTTCCAACGAGATTTCATATGTAAAATTTACATTTATAGTTGATTGCACCTTGTTATTTCTCTTACCCTTTTTAAGATCTCATACATAATATTGACAACACTATACAAATTATAAAACAAATGAATCATTAATAATTTAAAACATACAGATTTTCTAATTATAGTTAATTTTTAGACGAAAATCAAGAAATGCTGAATATGGTACCTTCTGAAAGCCTGGAATGTTCTGGAAACAGACCTATTGAACAAATGCCAGATACAATTTTTCCTGTAAATATGACTATTTTTATAATTTTACTTATATGACTTCAAAATCAATTGTAAAACGACAGGGTTTCTGCCTGCAGTTCAGAGTAGATTTAAATTTCTTATTGGTTTGACACAAAATTTTTCGCTGAAAATTTTGCTGGATTGTTTGTTTCTTGGGAAAATTGATTTATCGCAATAATGATACATTGAAGATTGGTTTTTAATTATAGGTTCCTAGCGGAGGCGGTAACGCCCCAGTAGTTGCTGAAGGGTGTAATATTAGCTCCAGGGACATCTTAAGATGATGAAAGTGGGTGGCGGCGTATTAAAGAAATCACACTTTAAAATTGTCCATCTTATTCTTGTCGCACTATGTGTAACAACTATATTTACAAAAGAAAAAAAAGTTTGTCAATAATTATCGTTTGCTAAAAAGGGAAAATCGACATTTAATACTATGAATATTTTTTTCATGGGAAGAAATTTCCTTTTCATAATATTTTGTCAGCGGCTACTGATGGTTCTTCAACGCTGACTAAACATCACAGGAGCTCCACAGTGCATTTAAAACAAGTAGTTCTAAATGTATTTGCTGCACATTGTGTTATTCATCATCAGCATTTGGTTGCGAAGCATCTGAATGAACGCCCGCATACGTTGCTTCATTACTTCATTAAAATAGTTAAGTTAAAAACAATTCAATAAGTGACAGATTATTTAACCAACTATGTAGTGAAAATGATGAAAATTTCAGTCGTTTGCTGCTTCACAAAGAAATTCATTGGCTCTCTAAAGGTATTAGTTTGAACCATTTTTAAAATCTGTTTGACTCAGCACTAGATTCCCTTAAAACCAAAGACGAATAACTACGCATCAACTTGATTATATTTAAAAATGGCATAGTTTATTTGAAAGTCCTTTATCAAATACTAAAGAACATTTACAATCGCAAGGTAATGAGTTTAATTTATTTAAAACAATAATCGTCATAGCTGATTTTATGAGGAAACTCCTTTTGTTCAAGCGAAATTTCGATAGAGGTGAATACGGTATTTTCGACACATAAACAGTGTGTGCAAAACGTAAAAAATTACTGCCATCAGTTGAACATTCTTCATGCTGATTTCACGGAAAGGTTCCAAAATATTTTAAACATGAACATATCGAGTTGGGTTTTAGCACCTTTTTTAAATGCGGAGTCAGGAAATTCCTCAAATTTAGAGCAAAAACCCGTAGAGCCACAACTACCGAAAAAAGTAAAATTTATAAATTGATACCAAGAGTTCTGGCATCAAAAATCAATACCTAAACTTTATCGTGGATTGTAGGAAATAGTTCAAAAATTTTTAATTGCATTCCTTGCATCCTTATAATCAATTTTCCCTCTGAATAATTCATGAAACACAGAAGTGAAATAGAATATAAAAGTCAAGTTTATTTAACCCTTTCGCTATTTTTTAATATCTTGGAAATAAATTTAAAATTTTCACTTACAGATACAGGCTTCGTCTCAATCAACAGCTACCCAGCATCATTGACGTTAAAATTAAAGCTTGACTAATCCATCGGTTTATTCGACAAAAAATTTCGTTTTCAGGGGAAACGGAGGGCAGAGGGAATGGATCCAAATCTGCTGCTATTATTTCCATATTACTGCGGAGATCATATCCATCTCCATCTTCATTTTCGGTCAGATTGATAGAGACAGAACCCATCAGTATCGATGGAACATTCTCTTTTTTTATTAATTTTTATAGACGTCCTTGAAATTTTTTTTATCTTCTTAACTTTGTTCACCTATTCTGTAAATAGAGCCGCTATGATAACTTTTGGTTTTTGTTTTATTTTGTGACATTTGTCTAATAATGGTAAATCACACATTTTTTAACTGTTTATTACTCTCCCGACTACATATTATACAGTAAGTAGTTAAAATTTAGTTCCCATCCTTGGTTTCCGACTGAACACGCTCTTCTTTCCTCATGCGAAAGATTAGGTCTACTATGTGTAAACGGCCGTTTATAAAGAACAGTTTGTTACATACGACATCATTTACGTAAACCTCTTATTAAATTCAGCTTACATTTTTTACGTTGGTTGGGGATCATTTTGCCCAGCTAGGGCGGGCTATAAAACGATAGAAACTATCCACAATATTAAGACGGTTGTTCAGAAAATAATGTAAATAGTGATAGCTTCAAACGATGGACGCATTGTTATAGATCACCTGTTCATTATTAATTAAATATAATTTAATTATAACATCCTGTTTATATTAATTAATAAGTACATATTTTTAGGGTAATCCATTGTTTATTGCCACGAATTCACTGCGAATTAAGGAAGAAAACTTCCCGCAATATATGGAAAATGCATGTTGCTCGAACGAGCTATTGAAGCAGTATGAAGTAAGCATTTATTGCATCCTTTCACATAGAGTTCAGCAAATTTTAAGCCTTATTTTGTGAGAGTTTGTGTCGCTAGAAAGAAATATTACGTTTTAGTACTGATATACTCATACAACTTCTCATAGCACCATCAAGAAAGTTTTAAAGGATTATGAAAAATTTCAGTTCAATTTTAATTATATAATTGAAAAAGATTGAGGTCCATTACACAGGCCAACAAAATTTGTCTGATTTTTAGTAACAGAAACTTTAGTGTAATTTTCCGAAGGATTTTGGTACGCTAAATCCGAATCTGGTTTCAGAATTGCTGCTTCATGTCCAGTTTTTGAGACATCCTAACCCAAAAGTGCAAATAACACTCTTTTTCGACGTATTTGAAGTTAAGTAAAATCACAATGTATTTTTTTTTTTGCAAAACTACTAGAAGCACCTGAAAGTATGATCCCTTTTCTTGAAAATCAAGTTCAAATTATCTTGATATCCTTTTTTTTCACTAAGATTTGCTAACTTGAATTTTGTGTTTCACCAATATACTCTAATGCAAGCCAAAAACATAGTACAAGCTATCTTTTTGAGGGTACTTTTCTAAATTCTGTTATTTTGCTCAAAATAACTGTATAAGCATTCTAAAGGTTGTTGAGTACAAATCCACTGTCGAATTTTAAACATTCAAAATGGCGGATCCTATATGGCAGTAAAAATTTCAAAAAGTTTTTAATTTTAGTGAAAATTTTTATAAATAGGGTTGTCTGGTCTACGAGTACGCACCCGATAAGAGTACGCAATCCCAATAACCCTGACGTTTACGATGCACGGCTAACTTCAATGCTATTTTGAAGTGCAAGTGAGTTGAAGGTGATGTGAAAAAAAAAATAAAAATCGAGCAAAGTTGCAGGATTTACGTAAGTTTAAAGATTTTGACTTGTTTTCATAAATATTTTTAGCATTTACGAAGAATATTTGGGATAAAATAACAAATATTTAAATAAAAGGCGATTATGCGGTTCGATCGGCAAGAAAGCAGTCACAGTGAGAGCGATTCGAGATTATGCTAATAGATGGTATTATAACTCGCTCGATTAGAAAATCTTGAATATGTGCAAGAGTACGTAATTGAGTATGTTGCAAGAGTACGAGCGTACTTTTACACACGATATTTTTTTAATAGTTATAATCTTTTTTCTGTTTGCAGCATGTCTAAGCGAAAAAGAAGTACCCAGAGAACAATTTGTACTCCAGAACAATGGCTTGATGCAAAAACACGCATCGAGGCAGAAGAAAGTAAGAGAATGGTAGCTAAATCCTTAGGAATGTATGAAGCTAATCTGCGAAAGAGATTGAAAAGATCATCTCCAACCCGAAGTCTTGGCAGATACTCTCAAGCCTTTTTTCCGGAAATGGAATTATAACTGTGCGAGTATATCATAAAAGAAGATGGCATGATGTACGGACTTACCACTAAAAAAATATAAGAGTGGGCTTATGCTTACGCAGAGAATAATGGATTGGAACATCGCTTTAATAAGAAAAAAAATTGCTGGTACAAAGTGACTTCGGGCATCCACAATTGTCGTTACGTATGCCGGCCTCAACAAGTGTTGCTCGAGCGATAGGCTTTAAAAAACCTCGGTGTGATAGCTACTTTGCAAATCTGACGAACTTGGTGGATACCTAGAAGTTTCCTCCTCACGCAGTTTACAATATAGACGAGACTGGGATCGAACCTCATAAGAGCAAAATCAGACATTTTGAGTAGGTCTCCTTATAAATTGGCTCTCGAAGAGGATTCAGCTTCAAAACAATTACTAAAGGGTCGAAAAAATATTTCCAAGTTCCAAAGAAAGTACCCAAAAAGAAAATGTGGAAATGTCAGCCATGTGGTAAAATATACATAGACCCCCCCCTAGAGAAGACTGGATTGGGTAGTCCAAATGCAAGGAATGGTGGCATGAAGCCTGTACTAGCTATGAGGATCAAAATATCTTCATTTGTGACAACTGCAAGTAATGTAAACACGAATTTGGAGATAATTTTTCCTGCGTACTCTTACAGACTCACTTGCGTACTCTTGTCCAATAGCTATTGTAAGAGTACGCAATTTTCACTTTTGTTATTTTTTTATTTTTGCAAAGATATGGCATATTTTCGTTACAATTTATGTTACTTTATGAAAGATGTGATTATTCAGTTCAAAATAAAGTTAAAGCTGATTATCTAGAATTGCATATGTTTTTTTAGAACAATTGGAATCTTAAGTGCGTACTCCTAGACCAGCATACCCTATATGTATTCTCGAGATCGCTGATTGCAAATCAACGGTCAGATTTTGAAAATATAAAGAGATAAGAAATTTTCAGTCTTTTAAAATCTGTCAATGTATTTAAAATCAATAACTTTACAAACCTATTTACAGGGTATCCAAAATTTCCAGGATAGCTGTATATTTCTACAAATAAAATATTTTCAAAAAATGCCAAGGTTATTCTTGAAGAAACTTTAAACAAGAAGTACAATGGTGACTTTGGTGTTGATCTTGACAAGGCCTTTAAAGTTATTTCAAGATCATCGTCTTTTTAAAGGCAATAAAAAGAGCAGAAAATTTAACGTTCAGAATTGTTCTTGGTTCATAGGTTAGGTGTGACCTTGATGGTCACTAAAATTTCACTTAAAAACCCCAAGCTCACGAATCCCAACCCCACACAACCTAACACCATAAACTCTAAGCCTACAAACCACAAAAATCAGAGCTCGCCAACCACAAGCCTAAAAAACTTAAGACCACACAAATCTCAAGCCAAATTGGCTTATCCAGTATGCTGGACAAACATTTTAGTAATTGTTTAATTTTAGTGAAAATTTGTGTTTTTGAGCTTTTGCAGGCTTGAGATTTGTATACTTATGTGCTCTAGTTTTGCGGGTTTGGGGTTCGTGAGCTTATGTTTTGTGGGCTTAAGATTACCGGTTTAGGTTTTATAGATTCAGAAATCATGGGTTTAGGGTTTATGGGTTTAAATTTTGTAAGCTTGGGATTTATAAGCTGAGGTTGTATAGATTTGGGTTTTTTGAGCTTAAAGTTTTTAGGCTTGGAATTAACCACTTTGGATTTTGTGGATATGGGTTTCGTGGGTGGAGGATTTACGGATCTTGGTTTTGTGGGCTTTGGTTTTATGGAATTGGGTTTTGTAGGCTTAGATTTTGTAGATTTGGGTCTGTAAGTCCTGATATGAGTACAGTTTCAAATGTAGAATTTTCTGTTCTCCCGATTACCCACGTAAAATAGAATCTTTTCTTTAATAAAAATAAAGGATGACCTTGAATTAACTTAAAATTAAAGTCACCATTGACTGACTTTTCTAAAACCTGACCTTGAATTCGTAATATGCAACCTCCAGAATATAGGTATAAACATATAAATAAATTTTCATTAAAGTTTAAAACTTCTTGAAGTTTTTGTTCCCCATATTGAATCCACCATTTTGAATATTCAAAATATGACTGTGGGTTTGTATTCAACGTCCCCTAAAATACCTATATAGTAATTTAAATTAAAATAACATAATTTAAAAAATTACACCCAAAGAGATTGTACTCTGTTTGGCTTGCATTCGATTAGATCGGTTAGACGTAAATTTCAAATTAGCATATCTTGGTGAACCAATATATATCTGGATTTTTCAAAATTAATTTGAAAGAGAAGGGTCATACTTTTATATGCTGCTACTAGTTTTGTGAAAAAAAAAAACTAAACTTAAAGAACGGCAAAATTTTCGGTCGACATAAGAATTAAAATTAAAAACTTATGATGTGTTTTATTATACTTCGCTGACGTTCTGATCGTTCTTTATCACCTGAGGTACTTCTTGACGCTTGAGTTACCCACTGGGGATCTGTACAAATTAAATTTGGCTAAACTAATTAAAACAAATTCATGAAAATACAATATGTTTCAGAAAGTGATAAAAAATATGTAATAGTCGATTTAATAGTTAGAATTTAATAAAAAAATCGTATAAACATTAGTCCACAAAAGTTTCCTGCTGAGATGCAAGTTGCTAAAAAATTTCAAAATAAAAATTGTTTAAGAAATGACCATCTAACACTTATAGAATTTCTTATGAAATTCTGGAGATGTTACAGACTTTTGATGTTAATTATTTTTAAACCACGAAATTGTTTTTGGAAATTGTCAAGTATTTAATGAACACTTTTTAAAAAATAAGATACATTACTGATTCTCAACATTTTTGTAAATCATTATTTTCAGCATTGACGCGATGAGTAGTTTTTAAGAGAAATAGGAGAAATTGCTCTAATGAACTTCTTGGCCGGCATGTTAGGAGGTGGTTATGTTGAATACGACTTCATATAAAATTTTTTCATTCTAATATATTTTGACCAATTAAAAAAATCAATAATGTAGTTCAAGATAATTATCATTAAAGGTCTATATGAGGGTAGCCCTTCATTCTTCGAGAATAACAAGCAACATTAAACACCTATCATTGAGAATGGTTTATTGTTTTTCCAGTTTATTCTTCACGATGACCAATACACTTCTGCTTGCGTTTGAAACAACTCGAAAACCCTTTTTGCCACTGTGAGATTGTTATCTCCAAAAAATTGTTTCCGAACGCATCAACCGTCTCTTAGGGGGTAAAAAATCATGGACAACGCAGTTTGTTCTTCATATATGGGAACAAAAAGGAATCACTGATTGCCTGATCAGGGCAGTGTGGCGCATGACTCATCAATTCCATGTTTTGAGTGCTCAAAAGGTCACTTGTTTGAGTTGATGTGATAGAGCCAATACTGTTATGGTTTAGAATGATTCGTCATATCCAATTTATTTTTCTTAATTCACCGAAGACTTCTGGCAAACAGATGGTTGTGTAGCATTCAGAATAGCCGTTTTACGATTCTCACGACTGCGACATGGCCAGATTTTCCATAAAAACGGACGACCATTTATCTTGGCCTTTGGATCATCATATAAGATCCATACGGTCGACTGCTGTTTATTTTCGGGCTCATATGCATAGATTCAAGACTCATCACAAATTACTATCTTACAAATGTTTTTTGAAGTACCACCATTGTATTTTATGAGTATTTCCTTGCACTAATTGACGCTAGCCTTCTTATTGAGAGACTGTATAATTATGAGGGATCCAACGCAAACATAACTTCAACACAGCCAAATGTTCATGAAATATACTATATACACTGATGTTATTATTACCCAGGGATGCCTTAATCTTATGATACGTCACGTGGCAATCATGCATTGTGAGTTCATATACAGCATTGATGTTGTGAAGTCGGAGATATTTGTTGGACTTTCATTGTCTTTATTGTTGAGTATCACGACGTAGTAGCTACGTCTAGCCGATTCCAACTGAAATTAAATAAATTCCTAAGTTACACAACTATTATACTAAAAGTAAATGCAGTGAAGTGTGGCTGTGCAGTCATGCATGCTACGCCAATGTCCCATTTATGCTGCATTTAGTTTTAATTTACAATTATTAAGAAGGATTCTACAGTTCTTTTATATCTAAAGATGATTTACTTAAGTAACTCGGGTTCTGATGTATAACCGCGGCTTCTTTGAATTTCCATTTTCTTCAGTGTTGTTCTCGATGTAGAATTTTAGCTTCAGACCATTTTGTGTGGTGTCCATGAGTCCAGGCATAGTTAGCGGTACCAGATTTTTCGGATTCTTCTCGAGATGTATATTTTTGGTGTTTTTTGATAAGGATGTCAAGGGGTCTCTTTGTCCCACCAAAGTTGCCACATTCACATTGTATCTGATACACAGAGTTCCTCATGTCCCCTTTTGTTGGTTTGGCTCTAGTGTGCCAACTGCTCAAAGAGTTATTTAAATTGAGAACATGTTGATTTTATATTGTTTTCCTATTCTTCTAACTTTTTCCGAAATGCCTCTAACATAGGAGATGTTCAATACTGGTTTTCGTTCTTCATTCGTTGCCGATATTGTCCTATCCCTGCTTTATTCCAGAATTTTATCCACTAAATTTATTCAGCATCCGCTGGTTGTCAGGTCATTTTTAATGTGATCTATCTCTTTCATCAAGTTTGTGTTGGAGTTGCAGAGAGTTAAGGCTCTATCTACCAGATTTCTTATAATTCCTTATTTGGTGTTGTTGGAGTGATTGAATCAATAGTTTAAATATTGTCCTTTGTGTGTAGCTTTCATGTAAACTAAAATTCGAATTTGTCAACCATTTCGAAGTTCTTCGTCGTTTCCATTCCAGATAATAAAGATATCGTCTACGTATCTAAGCCATAACTTTGGTTTCTTAGTTGCGGATTCAAATGCAAAAGTATCGAATCATTCCATGAAAACATTTGCGACCACCGATGAGAGTAAGGATTTCATCGATAATCCATCATCCTGGATGTAGATTTTTTTCCTTTTCCTGAATAGAAAATTAGTCAAACAATTTTTTAGCAAGTCTATGATGGCGCGCAGTGGTAAAGATGTCCTTAGTGCTGTGTGGTCTTCTTCAGGTTTTTTTTCTTATGATTTTTAGTTACTTCTCAACTGGAACGTTGGTGTATAGGCTTTACGTCAAAGCTAATAAAATAATTTTCCGGTTTACCTCTATGTCACGTATAATTTCTATGAGTTCTTAACCCAAGACGACATATTTCCTTGTAATGGTCGCAGGATTGGAAGAAGGAACTTGGCAAGCTCAGAAGTTGGAGAGTTTCGGGAACTCGTGATAGGTCGTAAAGGTATGTCTTGTTTATGTATCTTCGGGAGTCCATAAAGATGTGTAGTTTTGCTGTGGTGTGGCGTCAACTTAGTCCGGGTCCTCCCAGGAATATACCATTCATGTTTTTTAGAAACGCGATAATTCTTTCAATTGTAGATGTGGGATCTTTAGCAAGAGATGTATAATTTCCTTGCCTTAAAACTTCGTTCATTTTATGAGTTTTGACGTGGAAAGCCTATACACCAAGGTTCCATTTAGAGAGTCACTAAAGATCATAAGAAATAAACTTGTAGAAGACCAAACCGTAGCAGAAAAAACATCTTTACTACCGCTCGCCGTCAAGACTTGTTGGAGAGTGGTTTGATTAATTCCTGTTTTCAGGAAAAGGAAAAATTCTACATCCTGGATGAAGGACTACCGATGAGATCCTTACTTTCACCGGTGGTTGCAAATATTTTCGTGGAATCGTTCGAGACTTTTTCAATTGAATCCGCAACTAAGAAACCAAAGTGATAGCTTAGATACGTAAACGATATTTTATTATCTGGAATAGGAACAACGAAGAACTCAAAACTTCCTTTCTTATCTCAACAATATCAGCCCAACAATTAAAATCACCATGGAGAAAGAAGTACAAAATAAATTAACCTTCTTAGATGGTTTGGTTGAAAGGAAGGGCAGACAAATTCGAATTTCATTTTAAAGACAAGCCACACATAGGACAATACCTAAACTATTCATCCAATCACTCCAACAACACCAAACTAGGAATTATAAGTAATATCGTAGATAGAGCCCTAACTCTCTGTAAATCCAACGAGAATTTGATGAAAGAGGTAGATCACATTAAAAATGACCTGACAGCCAACGGATACCTAGAATATCTAGTGGATTAAATTCTGGAACAACGCAGGAATAGGACAATATCGACAGCAAACAAACAACAAAAACCAGTATTGAGCATCTCATATGTTAGAGGCATTTCGGAAAAAGTTAGAAGAATAGGAAAACGATATAAAATCAATGTTGTTTTCAATTCAAATAACTCTCGGAAAAGTCGGCTCACTAGGATCAAACCAACACAAAAGGTGGTGCCGCTAATCATGCCTGGACCCATGGACACCACATAAAATGGTTTAAAGCTAAAATTCTACATCGAGAAGAACACTGAAGAACACGGAAATTCAATGAATCCGCGATTATACATCAGAACCCGATTTACTTTAGTAAACCATCTTTAGATATAAGAGAAGTGTGGAAACCACTTCTTAATAATTGTAAATTAGAACTAAATGCTGCATAAATGGGACTTTTGCATAGCACCCATGACTGTACCCATCTCAGTCACACTCCATTGCATTTACTTTTAATATAAATACTTGCGTAGCTTAGGAATTTATTTAGTTTCACTTGAAGACGGCTAGAGATAACTACTAGCTGAAACGTCGTGATATTCAACAAAAAAAATCAAGATAATGAAATTCCAACAGATATCTACTACTTTGCAAGAAACATCGTTGTCTATGGCCTTCAAACAAACATCATTGTTGTTATCTTGCACGACACCTGATTTCAAACGACCTTTAGGCGACTCGTCGGTGAGCAAATGAAGACTACGATTAAATTCACTAAATCAACGATATACGGTGACTTTTGTATTTGCTTTATCACTATATTAAAAATTTAATTTATCGATGCACTCTTGTTCAGATAAACCATGTCTAAAAGTATGAATAATAATGACACGAAAATATTTAAGAGTTAATTATATTTTTCGGCCAACAAAAAATTTTTAATTACTCCAAACAACACAAATAGGGTTTGTATGTCAAAACATTTTGAATACGTGTATGGTCTAAAACATCAAATTACAATAGATATGTAAGGTGACATCTAGCAAGACCAATATTGCAGGTTCCTGAAATATAAATTGTTACTCTCGTACACTAAATTTCGTATAATGATTTACAACCGTTTGGCAGTTATTTAGAACTTAGCTAGCATTTCGAAATATTTTAACACCCTGCATGTTAGTAATGAAGGGTTTCCGAATCTATGTTTATATGAATAAGCTGTAGAATCTAACATTTTTAAAATATATTTCTGTAAGACTCTATATATAGCTGTCCCATTATAAGCTAATGAAAATGAAAAATATTAACGCCAAATATACCTCATTTTTAGACGTTCCTTGAGGAAGAAACTAAATCATTAACAAAGGATACGTTGGACAAAAAGAAAAGGGGATACTTGTTCACCGAACCTAGAGCTAGTAAGTCATAATTTTGAAGTATCAGACAATGAAAAATCTTGAAAATATGATTGATATTACCCAACATAACTTTTTTCCCTTGAAAAAAAACTTATTATAGAAATAAATAAATTTATAAATGGTAAATTTCACTAAAAAACTGAATTTAAAAATTTTCAAATCGAACTTTTTGATTCGTTTCAAAATGTAAACATAGGCAAATATTTTCAACAATTGTTCACTTTCCAGTATTTTTAATTCATATTTTAACCCTCAAACCGTGCACTTCAATCCTGCACCCATAAACTGTACAGAGATGCGAATCATCAGTTAATTTATGAAAATAATATATTTGTATTTTTTGAGGGAGCATCTGCGTAGAATATATTGCTGTAATTAAACTGAGTTTCAAGTAAATTACGTTATAAAAAAGTTAAAAATTAATCATATTTTGCTAAATTACACTAAAAAAATTTGATGTTTTTCATTTCTGCAAAATCGACGCGATTTATTAGATAAAAGGTTCCATTCAAGGGAATAAAATATCTGAATGTTAAATTTCGTGCTTTTAGTGATAACAAATAAAATGAATTATTAAATAATAACAAAAATATATTAATGAGTCGTTGATTTGTTATAATAAGTACAAGAAATCTTTGAAAAAAATACAAAAAGATAGTCATCATTTCAACTTCCTGATATATCCGCAACTACTGCCCTTGTACTTCGGACGTTGTATCTTACATTTTGATCACTCATTTTGAAACATTAATTAATACATAGAGTTGTTTCGGGTATTAAGGCACACTTAAAGCGATTTTAGAAATAAAACTCGAAATGTATCAGATCAATCAGTCTTTATTAATTAATTGATTCGTTGAACCTATCAGTAATCAGTAACTAGAAGCTTGAGGCAATATAACTAAAAAGAGTAACTAAAAATATAATTTTTCGTAAACTTGAGCAATTATTAAAATCTAAACATGGTCGGGTATTATAGCCTAGGCCATATTGGCCTTAAATGCTGTGAGCGGTATTGGATACCAGAGCAAACGATTCAAATAATAAACTGTCTGTTATTTTGCGGAGCAAATTAAAAAAAAAAATGTCAGACTCCACACCTGAGCATTCTTCATAAGCCCACAGCTTATAACTTAGACACTGAATCTATGACCCTGTGTTGTCCATAAAATACAGAGAATCATAACAAAAATACTTCACGTCAGAAACATTGCTTCTATCCGAACTTTCGTTAGAGCTGTCCTCGTACAGAGGTACATTTTATTCTTCTGAGCTAGATATTTGTTCATCCTTCATTTTTGACCTTGTTTTTTCACCTTTTTGTTTTTTACCCTTTAATCTATTGTAGCCTTATTAAATTTTTTATTTTTCTTCTTTAATAAGTCTTGCAATTCGTTTTTGTATAGGTATGAAGTGAACAATGGGGATTTAGCAGCTTTTTTGCCTATGTTACTAGTTATTCTGGATGTTATTTCTGGTATCGGAGATAACTGGAATAATATTATAAAGTTCTAATCTGTGGAAGTCAACAACTGAGGAGACATCGCGACTGGAAACATAATTTGTTCAGAGCCTACAGGAGGTGAATTTTTTTGATCTCTTAACACAGGAATTTCTTCCTCAGGTGGCGTATGATTTATAACGCGTTGATTTATGATAGACATTATATCTGTAGATTCATTTGCTATTGTGAGAGTAGAAGATTTAGTTGCAAGTTCTGGTACGATCTCTTCTTGATTAATTATGTTGTATTCTTTGTCGCTCCTCATGTCTATCAAATTGTCTTTAAAAACTTTTTTGTTAACAGGATATAACCCTGTCGCACGAAAACAACTAACAGTTATCTCTTTGCTTTGAGCGCGTAAATACGCACATCCGTAAACTTCCATCATATCATAAAGCGTCAGTGACTGAATATTGTTCCTGAACCCTATTATTTCATCAGAAACATATTTTTTCGTAGTTTTCTACTTTTTTGTTTCCTAAAACCCCGAAAAAACTCCACGCGCTAATTCAACATCGCTTATTTTTAATCAAACTATCGATCCATTAGTATTTTTCTAATTTGTCGCCCAACAAATATTCTTTCCTTAAGCTTAGCATTACACTTCTTTATTTAATGCTTTAAGGAATTTTTTATACAATCCCAGTTTAATGTGTAATTGAGGTAACAATTTTTTTTGGGATCAACAAGAGTTATATTCTTTAAGTTAGATTGACAAAGAAAACAGCAACACTTTGTAAATCTACCCTGAAGCCCTAGTAATAGTCCTATGACTTTTAGATGACCACATATTTGCCACTTATCTGTATAGCTTATTGCATTTAGAATAAGTGACATATGTTCGTGTGTTTTCTTCATGCCAACTGCATGTGCAAGACGAATAGAGGGTTTCTTGTTGCTATTATAGAGCAGAAATGTTTTTAATCTTTTTTCAGAACAAGCTGGAAATTCGTCCGGGTTATATGCAAATCCTAATTTTTCCATAATACTATTTGGATTAACATAAACACACATTTTATCTTGCAGAGTAAAAAACGAGGTTAACTCCTGGTTACGGTTCTTAAATATTGTAACTTTGATTCCAGTGGCTAGTATTCCATATATATCTGGACCCTAAAACTTCAGCATGCACTTTGGATAATTAGAGGTCCTGAACTAGATCATTTAATTTAGGTTGTTCGATTAAATGGGGTGCTTTTTTTCACTTTCGGGAAAATAAAAATCAAGATTTCTGATACATTATCGGGTTTTGCCTTATCGTCAAACATTTATTAATCTTTCTCCGATTTTGCCGGAAGCGCTGGAACTGATAAATCTGCTCCATGAAAAACCAGTTTTATTGATGAGGAAATATCCGGATATTCAATATTATGTTTGCTCTTTCTTGAAAAGACAAGACACTTTTGTCATGCAAAATAACAGTCGTTAAAAAGATTTGTTGGTTCCCGCCAAATTACTGAAACTGCAAAAGGCATAGAAAAGCGTTTGCCATTTAACCAGTTACTTACATTTGCTGCACCGGTTTGGCAAAATATGTGAGGAGCCCAGTCTCAATCTTATTCGCCAACAAAACATTCAAAATACTTATGATAAGCTACTTTGGCCATTTTGTTAATTGTCATTTTTTGCAATTTAGGGAAAAACTCACCAATATATAGTAAAAACTCTCCGCGGGGATAACACAGTCACCTTTCTGTACTTTCGGCATTTTTGTACTGTCGCGTATTTCGGTTCAGAGACGTGATACTCCTTTTACAGGAGTCAAGTAACGTTATTCAACACAAAGATAACACTAATACAAAGCACTTACTATTGGCTTGTTCGCACACTTTGCTTCTCTATCTAATACTAACCACTACTCGTGCTAAACCAATCCTGATAATACGACTCCTGGCCAGCTGCTTTTATAGCCGTTTCGTACTTCTGGAATTTTCTAGAAACTTTGGGTATCGGAAGTTCGAAAAGCGACTGCGTATTTCTCGTATACAGGGGCAATTTATAATTAGATTCGGCTACAAGGCAGAGTGAAATTTGGAATTATATAGGCTTAAATGGGTACTTCCGTTATTTTAAGCCCTAGGAGGTTGAAAATTTCATTGTTGACTTGTCATCCCTAGACACCCGCGTAGTAGTGACAGATTGTGCACAATTTCACTAACTTATTGAAAACGCAAATTTGGCATCGGTTTATTACAAATTGCTTTTTAAAATAATGTGATTAAAATACTCCTTTATTTTTGTGAAAAAATCATAACTCAAATATTTTACATGTTAGGAATTTTTTACCATCGTTTTCACATTTAGAGATCAAAAATTAACCAAAGACTGTCTTCCACATTACAGTGGCAAATTGGCTGTAGTGTAGTGTTATTCAATAAGTTTACTTCAATTCACACACTAGAAATGTCTCATGTGTTGACTATATTGGGGTTTTACCCCGGAAAATCGAATGCATCAAGGGCCAGCAACCTGAAAATTTAGCTGATGTGAATTCGCATCAGTGTATGGTTCGAGGGTTTAATCACAAGACGACTAAATAAGTTTTGAAGACCTCTTAAATTTTAGGTGAAAGGAAGCGTTGCCGTGAAGGTGCAAAAATTATTCTTTTATAAAAAGAAAATTTCCTATTAAATTAAAAACTAGTGAAGACGCGCAAAAAATCTTAAAATTTATTAACTCATAAAAAGTGTTCACATCCTTTTTTTCCAAATAACTTTCGCACATCCAGACTTGTAGTATCCAAATTTTAAAAGATTTTTCAAGTCAATTAATATGCATATTGTAGGGTTCTCTAAAGGCACAGCTGCAACATGGTCAATTTTTTCGAAAAAATATTTGTATTAAAGTGCTTCGTTTGTTATATATGTAAATTCTCCTTTTAGGCAGAGAATATGAAAAATATATATACAAACAGTTTATTTCCTGCAAATATCGCTCTGGTCCTCTCTCCATACCCGTTTCGATCACCTCATGATCTCGTCAGTGGAGCTGTATCAGACCGAGAACAACATTAGCAGAAAATAACTGATATAAGAAATATACATTTCAAGGTATGTCGGCAGGATACCCACCTCGATGTCAGACTGAAAAATATCGACAGTCAAACGACATCTATGAATCATTAGAGTAATGTGATTTTTTTTAAATTTTACATTACTCCAGTGATTCATAGATGTCCTTCGACTGGCGATATTTTTCAGTCTGACATCGAGGTTGGTAGATGGCAGGTGAAATATCCTGCCGACGTACCTTGAAAATTATATTTCTTATATCAGTTATTTCCTGCTAATGTTGCTCTCGGTCCGATACAGCTTCACTGAGGAGATCATGAGGTGATCGAAACTCGTATGAAAAGGGGACCAGAGCGATATTTGCAGGCAATAAACTGTTTGTATATATAATTTTCGTATTCTCTGAATGAAAGAAGAATTATATATATTACAAACTATGTAAGTACGGCAGAAAGATTTCTTTATTTCTTACTGAAATCTTGTTTTTTTTTTAAGTGCTTCGTAGCCTAAAAACTTTTGTTGGTTTTTGGCTCAACAGGGAAAACTGATTCGGTCGACTGCTGTTAATTTTCGGGCACATATGCATAGATCTAATCGTCACCTGTCACGATTTTTTGAGAAATTGTCCATCGCAACATAGCTTATTCAGGGCCAAATGTTTAAGCAATATATTATATACGCTCATGTTACTAATATTCACTAGAGGCCTCAGTTTCACGATATGTCACAAGGCTGACTTGCATTATCAGTTTATGCACAGCGTCAATGTATACGGTGTCCAATTTTCAACACTTTATTCAAACTCTATTATTATTAAAGACAGAGACTTGCAATCTCCGTGAACCTGTGCTTATTTTTTGTTAAGCAAAAAATTCAACAAACAAAATTTTCTTAGTCCATTTTGTTTTTAAGATAGATGGCAAAATTTAAAATTTTCCATTAACAAGCCCCCCCCCCCTTTTTATATCTTAGTTCAGATTAGTTCAGGTTAGTTCAGGTATATGGAAGAGATCAGAAAGATTGGTAATCTGGTGTGAAAAATGTTATTTTACAAGTGCTGATATTTTCAACAAACACGTTATGAAACAGAATAACAAGGCGGATTTGGTGTCGCTTGTTTTATCTTAGGAACATAGCTTAGAGACCGCACAGCAAGCCGTTATATAGAAATTTTAGTTGATATAATACCTGAGTTGCTAGAAAATGTTCTCTTGGCAAAGTAAAATGATATATAGCTCTAGCAAGATGATCCACTAAGTGAAAAATCTCAGGTACTGACACCTTTTCAAAAAACTAATTTTCCCCAGAAAATGGATTGGTACCTACGGGCCTCTTAGTTAACCCCCGGATCACCAGATCTATCTATTCTGGATTTTTTCTTGTAAGGTTTTTAACAAAATATGATTTATAGTACTCAACACCGTTCTGTAAAAGAACTTCGCAATACAACAAATTTGATTTCACCGTTTTTGGGAAAAAAACCTATTTTTATTTTAAATGCCTTATGGTCGATTCATACTTCCAAAAATTATCAACTACTATTAAAAAATTGCACTGTTAACTTTCAATTGCCAATTAAATGATACACTTTACTTTTATCTGCTCATAGTCCCAACTAAAAATTAACAGCTATCAATTATCAACTTAGAAGTAGGTCAACTTTTAACTTTTAAAAGTCGGCATATTTCGTGTCCGCTTTCGGATGTTATTGGCTGTCGGAAAATTTGATAAGTGAATAAAAATATAAAAAACAACATTAAAAACAAATAAAATTTATTAAAAATGTATCACAAAATAGTAGAAACACTTTAAAATAAAATTAGATAAACCACCAAAGTTAAAAAACCTAAAATTTATATTTTACTCTTAGTTTAGAATATTATCAGCGATTTTGATTGATCGTTCTTAATTTTTACTAATTGTTAAATTTTGAGGTATGAGCCACGCATTTTTATTGCACAGTAAAAGTGCTAGTTTAGTGGAAATTCTTAGTGGTAGTTGATAATTTTTAGAAGAATGAACCAACCATTAAGAAAAATTGCAGAAATGTACCAATTCTTTATCAGAATACATGACAACCATTTTTACCAACACTTAAAATAAAATGTTTCATCTAGTGTTCAGTTTGGTTAATATTTCTGTTTTTTTTTTACCTAATAAGTTTAGATTTTTTTATATTCTGGGAATGTACGAAGTCTATTATATAATAAAGATTTTCTTCATCTCTTAAATTATATTATATTACAGGGACCTTGAAAACTTATTCTAAACAATAGTCAAGACGTTATACCAAAGGTTTTATTAATAATAATGTACATATTCAATATTCAATGCCTACTGCGAATTTAAGTCTGAATTTTCAAAAAGAGTCAAAATATTATATTTAGAGTACCAACTCTTATACATTTTTGAAAAGGTCCAAAAAATTGAAATCGAGCTCTCAAAGAGTGTTCTATTAAAAAAAAAGTACCTATTTGATTTATAACTCGAAATCTGATACCTTTAGCAAAAAACTAAGTTCACCAGCGGATTTTACGTAAAAAAACTACAATAGCCCTTAATCACTTTTTCATTAAATTACAAGTTTTCAAGGTCCCTGTAATATAATATAATTTATTATATAATAGACTTCGTACATTCCCAGAATATAAAAAAAAATCTAAACTTATTAGGTAAAAAAAAAACAGAAATATTAACCAAACTGAACACTAGATGAAACATTTTATTTTAAGTATTGGTAAAAATGGCTGTCATGTATTCTAATAAATAATTGGTACATTTCTGCAATTTTTCTTAATGGTTGGTTCATTCTTCTAAAAATTATCAACTACCACTAAGAATTTCCACTAAACTAGTACTTTCACTGTGCAATAAAAATGCGTGGCTCATACTTCAAAATCTAACAATTAGTAAAAATTAAGAACGATCAATCAAAATCGCTGATAATATTCTAAACTAAGAGTAAAATATAAATTTTAGGTTTTTTAACTTTGGTGGTTTATCTAATTTTATTTTAAAGTGTTTCTACTATTTTGTGATACATTTTTAATAAATCTTATTTGTTTTTAATGTTGTTTTTTATATTTTTATTCACTAATCAAATTTTCCGACAGCCAATAACATCCGAAAGCGGACACGAAATATGCCGACTTTTAAAAGTTAAAAGTTGACCTACTTCTGAGTTGATAATTGATAGCTGTTAATTTTTAGTTAGGACTATGAGCAGATAAAAGTAAAGTGTATCATTTAGTTGGCAATTGAAAGTTGACAGTGCAATTTTTTAATAGTAGTTGATAATTTTTGGAAGTATGAACCGACCATAAGGCATTTAAAATAAAAATAGATTTATTTCCCAAAAACGGTGAAATCAAATTTGTTGTATTGCGAAGTTCTTTTACAGAACGATGTTGAGTACTATAAATCATATTTTGTTAAAAACCTTACAAGAAAAAATCCAGAATAGATAGATCTGGTGATCCGGGGATTAACTAAGAGGCCCGTAGGTACCAATCCATTTTCTGGGGAAAATTAGTTTTTTAAAAAGGTGTCAGTACCTGAGATTTTTCACTTAGTGAATCATCTTGCTAGAGCTATATATCATTGTACTTTGCCAAGGGAACATTTTCTAGCAACTCAGGTATTATATCATCTAAAATTTCTATATAACGGCTTGCTGTACTGTCCCTAAGCTATGTTCCTAAGATAAAACAAGCGACACCAAATCCGCCTTGTTATCCTGTTTCATAACGTGTCTGTTGAAAATATCTCTTCCATATACCTGAACTAACCTAAACTAATCTGAACTAACCTGAACTAAGATATAAAAAAGAGGGGGGTGGGCTTGTAAAAGGAAAATTTTAAATTTCGCCATCTATCTTAAAAACAAAATGGATTAAGAAAATTTTGTTTGTTGAATTTTTTGCTTAACAAAAAATAAGCACAGGTTCATGGAAATTGCAAGTCTCTGTCTTTAATAATAATAGAGTTTGAATAAAGTGTTGAAAATTGGACACCGTATACATTGACGCTAAGCATAAACTGATAATAGAATAATATTTATCAACGGTTCTTGTCCGCATAGCCGATAATTTTTTATTTTATTTTAAAATTACAAGGACGTTAACTTCTCTTGATATATATATATATATATATATATATATATATATATATATATATATATATATATATATATATATATATATATATATATATTAGGGCAACTTCCACAATTTAATTTATGACAACCACATTTAGTTTCTTTTTTAGTTTTGTTTTTATTATTTTTTATTAATTTGCCTAGATTATTATTAATTTTGTATGAAATCTTGAATTCTTTTTTGGTTAAATACTTGGTTACTTGTTTCCTAAGTTTACTGGTATATATAAGAGTTTTATACATTATGTTAATTTTGACTTGTGTTAGTGGTTATGCTAATTTAATTGTTTTATTGTATTGTTTTTTATTGAAGATTTGGTCAATCATATATATATATATATATATATATATATATATATATATATATATATATATATATATATATATATATATATATATATATATATATATAGAATAAAAGAACACAAAACAAGATATTTAAAAAATCGCACCGATTCTCACTACGCTTTACATTTAAACAATGAACAGCATACTTTTAATGATAATTTTGATATTTGAAAAATAAATCGTTAAAATTAAATCTATTAGAATGCCTAGAAGTCAACAAACATAAAAAACTAAACATTTTATTAAATGATCAATTGAATTTTGTCATTTATTTGTATACAGGAGCCGTTCAGTACAAAGCAGACATAAAAGTCGATTTACATGGGTTTAATTCGCTCCCGTATTTTAAACCTTGGTGGTTGGGACTTCGTATTGGGGATCATCTCTGGAAATCCCTAATACGATGTTGCGAAGTTGTACAAAAATGCCTTAATTTGGGGAAAATATATATTTGGCAACGCAGTACTATTCTATTTTTATAACAATACAAATATAACACAAGCATTCTTGCGGTTACATTGTTAATATATAGGGAGACATGATATTACGTATCTCTAAAACTTGAACTAGTATAATTAGAAAAGATATTAAACAGGTAAGGTTAGTTTTGGTTTTAATACACCAAAAATATTGAGATTTAGTTTAGATACATTTTGGCTGTTTTCCAGTGAAATCCAGTGAATTAGTTTGTTTTTTATTATACTTACTTATTGTCTCTCTAGTTTAAGGCTTCGTTAACCCGAACATGTAGGCATGATTGTGCTGCTTAACTGGGATATCATATATATATATATATATATATATATATATATATATATATATATATATATATATATATATATATATATATATATATATATATATATATATATAAGCTGATATTTTAGCAATAGCTGTTGCTTTAGACAGTTCTAGGCGCAAAAAACGGCGCACTTTTTAATGTAGCAATTGGTTGACAAAGAGAATAAAGTTTCCTATTATAGATTTGTTGGATGAACTGAGATTCGGACCTAGTAAGGAGCATTATCACTGTCATATTGTGCATAATGATGGTGATTATTTTGGGATGACGCTATTTTGTGATAAACAGACAGACATGCGAAAATCTTTTCACGCCTAATACGAGATTGATAGCCCAGGAATATGCTGATGGTCGAAAGCAAATTTCCATTCCGACCGAATTCACTTTTAATCTTATATTTTGCCTTATATATGCTTCTGTTGCGTAGTTATACTTACATCTTGTTATATCAAAAAAAAATTGAACCTGTTGTTTATCATTTTTATGTTTTCATAGTTTCTTGTAATTATATTTGTTGCGTTCTCCATTTTTACCTTTTTCTTTTGTTATATTCCTATTTACAAGTCTCGGCAATCAACAAAGAAAATTAGATCATTTATTACTAAACGTAAAAAGAAGAATTCTGCCTTAAAGTAAACTGGAAACTATTACTAAAGTAACACATTACTGAGTACCGATAATGTATTATGTAGCACTGAGCGAAAAAAACGCATGTTAGTTCTTAGTAAGATCAAGGAGCATGATGATAGCAAGACCGCAACACAGAAAAATCTCTCTACCTATAAAGTGAAAATCATGTACCGGTGTGTTTATTGAACAAATTAATAAATATTTTGAAAGTGAGGTTTTAAACTTTGTACCAGTGCTCTTATATTATATTAAGATAAAAAAAACTGGTTAAGATTAATGGTCGATAACAGGAGGATAAACAATGTAACTAAGAGTTAGATGAACCTAACTAAATAATAGTTCTAAGACAGAAAATATTCTCCTGGGCGGTTTTCTAAATATAAAACCCGAAGTCGGAGGCCGATTTAAAAATGTAATTAAGATTTATTGGCAATGTTCTGGAAAAGATTCCGAAGATACAATGCAGAATTTCTGTGGCGATATTATCAGAATAAATGGGTGAATAATCTGTAATAATCAAGCTTCTGAACATATCAGGTGATTAGTAACGGCCACGAGTAACCTAAAAGTAATTAAAGAACGAAATTTTGACATTTTGCTCAATAGTAAAAACTTGTTAATGTTGTTTTACAAAATAAAAACTTAATGGATTATTAGTGAGGAAAATCAGATAATTGTAAATTACAATTTATTAAGTTTTGAAATATTTAAAATTACATATAGTCCATTATTCTTTGTGCATTGTATTTAGTAATCAGAGTATTCTTTATATTCAAGAATTAAATATGACTTAAAATCAATTTTATTATATTTTTAGGAAATTTTTTACCAGTTACATTGGATGAGTTCGAAACATGTGAATACTGGCACCACAGTGATGCAAGTTTTATTTATGTAAGTTGCCGCCTCATCAACATTTTCCTGTACAAGTGCATACACAAGGTTTACATGGAGCATATTCATGATTTTGATAGTCTTATTTATACTAAGCTTCATTTAAAAAAAAAATAATTTTTTAATTTATAATAAAAAAGTTCATAATGAATCAAGATGGAAAACTACTGCCTATTTAAATAGACGCCTTATGAATTTTTCCTAGAAAAACTAATCTATTTCTATTTTACTCAATTCAAGTTTAAAACATCTTTACTTTAGTGTGATTAGGATAAGAAAGAGATTATAAAAATATGCACATCAGCATTCTGATATAATAAACGTTGCATGTCTTTAGATATCAAGACTAAAGAAATGGTGATCAATCTAACTGATTACTGGGAAAATAGACAAGAGAATTCTACTGGAAATGACGAGGTTTGGAAACCGAAGTTTATTAAAAAAAAGTCTTGGAAGCACTCGAACTAAGTTTAAGATCCTTACGGAAGATTGTTTCTAAAAGATGTAAAATTATATCAATAAAGAAAACACAATGATATTTAAGAGAAAAAAAAACTGAGACTTTGAGGGGTGTATACAAATGGACATAAGTAATGTTATGTACTACCTGTATACATCAAAAATTAGTAAAATGTCCCTGGATGCTTCGAGGAAACCAGGTATATTAGAAATAGGGCTTATGTCATTATCAGCGCTGGTAAAAAATCTAGTATTTCTTTGTAAGAAGGACTGCAACAGAATAACTTCCAGTAATTGCAAATGAACGAGTCACATAAGAAAAAATGTTGAAAATTGAACAGACAAAAATTATCATGACATAACGACTTGATAAAATCGGTAAAACAAAAAAAAAAATGGTTACGGTTCTGGAAAAAGATAGGAATATGTTGGATCAAATACTGGTTTCATAGAGGAAGTGAGTTAATTTTTTTTCTTTAAATCAAAAACGCTGAATACCATGACAACGGAGATGGTGAGCTTTCGGACAATAAATACATTGCTGAATTCTTCGTGGGAGAAACGTCATATTTGGTTGATTCAGGAAAGTAAAAATTCATCACATGATGATCTAAGCAAGATCATTATTGCTGCAGCTGCTTAAATCATATAAAATTCAAACAAAAATTAAAGGAAATTTAGACTTTAAATCCTGGAAAGACCGAAAAAGAATAAAATAGACGAATATTAACAAATTACTTAGAAAAGTTATAAGAATAAGGTAATTTAATCAAAAAGTAATCCTCAGAATTATAGAAGAAAACAGAGACAGTCCAAAAGCTAGCAACTGACACAGAATCATATGATTTCAAAGCACTTACAAATAAAGAACTGAGAAATAGAAATATTGTATATATAGGCCCAGAAGAAATTACAGAAATCAGCACTGAAAGAAATAAAATCACTGAACCATACAATGTTCCATCAGAAAATTAAAAAAGAGACCGCATAAGTGATCTTAATTAACTAGTGAATTATAGACTGTTAAATCTCCTGTGGCAAATCTAGAAACTTTTCACCTGAATTCAAACGAACAGATTAACTGAAAAACCGAAGGTGCTTTATAAAGAATGACTGGTCTCAGATTATACAGAGCTGCAAAATATCAACGAACTAAATATCATAAAATAGGACATAATACCTTTAAACATTATTCTCATTAAACTGAACCACGTTAATAATGAACGAGGTAATGGACCTTTTGAAGAGTTGCTTTCGTCGTGCTCACTTTCAGGTTCTACGCTCTGGACGACAAGCTTTCGATAGGTTCTTTACTCTCTTCAATCATGGCCAACATTTATGTGGAATGGTTAGAAGCACATGCCATAGAAACAGCAGCAGTGAAACAGAAAGTCTCGTTAAGATAGGCCTATGACACCTTTATCGTATAGAAGGGCAGTGATCAAGGACTAAAAGATTTTTTGACACATCTAAACTCCATTATACCAAGAATTAAATTTAGCTTGGAGAAAAAGGTAACTGATCAGTTGCCCTTCCTGGATGACATGGTCAACCTTTTAAATCAAATTACTAAAATTTCATGATACAGGAATCCAACACACGTCAACAATATTTCAATCATAATTCTGCTATAAACCAATGAAGAATTTTACGCAACTTTTATAATCGCGCAATATCTATATGCAACAATACAGGTTCATTTGAAGACCAAGTGGCAACGGACAGGACATTTAGAGCAATTACAAGATAGAAGATGGACAAAACGAACACTAAAGTCGAGACCAAAAGATATGAAAAGATGTTTGAGACGACCCAATACTCGTTGACAGTACAACATCAGATGGCACGCCGAAGTTAATTGGATAGCATTAGCAGGGATAAATCGACATGGATTAGTTTGAGAAAGACCTACTTCTTGCAATGAATGAATGCAATGATCGTGGTAAACTTGTTTTCACATTTTAATCAACTGTTAAAAATAAATAGTGATATTGATTATTCCCCTGGCACATATGTAGGTTTACTGATTTGTCTTTGCATGTTATAAAAATAAAATTTGTCAGTTTAAAAAGAATGATTCATTAATTTCTTTCAATATAATGAATAAAGCTCGAAAATTATGGTATGTTGAAAATTATCTTTTAAGTGAAGAGTATTCATTTTCTCTTTAACTGTAAGTTATGTATTTCACCTAGATTTTTTCTAGAAAATGTAATTGTTTCTTCTATATTGCTTTTATAAAACTACTGGAAATATAATTCTTTGTATCAAAGTTTAGCAAGGCGTGTATAGGGTTTTGAGTCTTCATAAAAAAGAAATAATTTTAAATCACTTTTTAATAAAACTGATGATAATTTCAGGGTTATGACAAATCTAATTCATACATTGTGATGCGCCATCCAAAAGAAGACGCAATTGTTGATTTTTGGCGAATTGTTTGGCAGAAGAAAGTCACATTTATTCTCATGTTAACAGATGAAGAAGACAAGGTATAAAATTATTTTATAATTCTGAATTTATATCAGTGTTTTATCAAGAACTTTCACATATTTTAGGAATTACATCTAGTGAATAAAAAGGCTTTGAATCGTTTAAATATCCACAAAAAATTAAGTAATTCAGATGTTTCAAAAACTTTGTGCCATATTTTAAGTGGTCATTCTCCCCCTAAAAAATATGACAAATAGTTTTTATCGATATAGGTTAGGTTTTGCTTCATTTCGGGGTATTTTCGAAATAAATCCACAACACCTTCAGCAATTTGAATAAAATTTAGGTTGTAAAAAATTCGCACTAAAAGGATGTTAGTAATTTTACCACAGGCGTGCATTCGGACAGGAACTGAAATAATTTTTTTAAAAAGATATTTATGTCGCTTATTTTTTGATAGTGGGGTTACTTAAATAGTTACACGTCAACTGAAAGTTACTTTTTAATATATTTTTCTTGGCACTTTTTGCTTCAAAAGAACAACTTACTGACTATCTATGTCTACATAGCCAAAATTTCCTTATATATGTATAGGTCGTTCTAATACTTTTTTAAATCGGTCTCGGAGTCGTATCACAGATTTTTCCCAAATTAAGGTATGCTGTAGCTAAAGATATATATTTCTTCGTGGAGATATCGCACCGTAAAATTAAAAAATGAATCGTTTTAGAGTGTTTTGTTTTTACAATTTTCAAAAAACTATCAAAAGTTTAGTTTTTAACCATCAGTGGTACAGCGTTCTCTTTATCTTGATTTTTACTTCATAACGGTATAATATCATAGGGTTTTACTAAAAGGTGTATCTTCTAGAGTACAAAACGTTCAAGGCGGTTTTTGACAAAATAATGTCACTTTTGAACGAATTAAAAAAAAAAAATACGCGTCTTGCCAAAATATTTAAGATCTTTTTTCGATCACCTCAAAAGTTTCCAAACTGGCGACTTTGCTGCCATTTGAAATTTAACGTAACTCTTGTTCACATAAATATTTTTGCCTGAGCTTCACCCAAAGAGCTATTGTCTTTTAAAACAGAAAGATTCATAAACATGGATGGAAATTTTGTTCGATCGAAGTTTTTCGAGGGTCTGAAATTTATTTGTACACTTCACCCGTTCATTGACGAGTTTAACAGCGCCTCCATGTATACTTGTCTAGACACAACGAAGGTGTTTATCGCTGATTTAATTTATATGGACTTACCCTAGTTTTTTTATGTATTTGGAGCTCTTGAATAAGAATATATTTGGTAGAAGTTCGCCAGAGTAGGGGTAACATTGTTATAAACAACTAATTGTTAACATTTAAAAAACGCAATTGTCGCAAAACTAACTTAAGCGATTTTAAGCAAACAAGGTCTCTACAGACTTTTCCCTAGAATGCTTAGTTTCCGGGATAATTAATGTTAAACAACTAAATAATGCGGTTTTTGATCGCCTATAATTTCTAACCAAAAAACCTTCTTTTTTGACTGCAATCGATATGTAAAAAAGTTACTCTTTAGTTGTAAACAAATGGCTTTTGGCCGCTTAAATACATGCGCCGTCCTGTATAGCGCGCAAAGGAATATCCACTCGCAGACAAAGAATATTTAGTCAGTGTCGTCCATAAAGGCGCAAATCACGGTAAATGTTCATGTTAAAAGATTTACCTCCCACATCCAATTCCGTTCGATTGCATATTCTGGGGGCAGTTTACGCTGTATTTATCCAAATACATTGTTTTACTTTATGTATGAATATATTACATTCAAATTTATTTGACTTTATTCTAGAGAACGATCTTTTAATCCCGGTACAAGTTAACATTCTGATTCGTCCTGCAGATGAATTGATAGTGATATATTCTAATTGTTGCGTGTGCAGTACGAAATCATGATACAGTCGCTGGGGCATGCGTGCGAAAATAGATATAGTTCCGAACAAATGTGGATTTTATTTAATGTCATACTTATTACACCGTTGTTTCATGAAATTCAATAGATTTCATTATTTATCTGAAAAACACATTAACATCGACGTGCATGAAACTTGAAACGATCTACATTCGAATATTGCATAGAATACGACAATAGAATTAACATTTTTCTATTCTACGACATTCAAGTTATCGAATAAAAATTAATTTTCTAAGATAATCTAATGTAACAAGAAATACTTGTATGATAACCTTATTTCGATTATATATAGGTTCTACAAACGGCTCGGCAGTCTGGGCCGCCAACAAGAAGGCTTCTTTCTGTGCGCCATACAGGACGGTGCGTGCACATAAAAGGCCAAAAGTTATGTGTTTATAGCCGAAATAAACAATTAAAGTGTAACTTTTTCGTATAACATTTTATAACAGCTTGTAGACGATAGTTTCAACTTTCGATCGCTGTAAAAAAATCACAAAAAGTTGATTCCATCAAAAGTTATAGACAATCGAAAATCGCATTTTTAATTGTTTAACATTGTTTATCTCTTTGTAAAGACCCCTTTTTCTTAAAATTGACCAGAGAATAAGACCCTATAGTTAGTTTTGAGAAATTTGCAATTTTTTTTAAATGTTAACAATTATTTCTTTATAACAATGTTATCCCCATTTTGGCGAATTTCTACATAAATATCATTCAGGGACTCAAAACACGTAATGGGTAGAACCATATAAGTTAAAGCGGCGATAAACACGAGCTGGGCCCCTAAACTATACAAATAAATTAACATTAGAAGGGCCTTCAAGATCATAATACTAAATGACGGAAACTATCCCTCAGGTAAAGGTCAAACAAAAATATTTATATAGACGCAAGTATTGAAACTACCTATATGTATATTTAAAATTTCCTCTAGATTACCGGTTCAGTAAAGCACTAAAAAACATTTATAAACATAAGCCACATGAGTCAGAAGGGTATATTTGATGACAATTTTAAACTTAAGATTAATTTAGTGGATACTCAACTTAGGTTTTATCTTTCTGAAATGGAAACTCCTATTTCTGATTCAGAAATATTAAGAACGGGCAATTTTACACCTGAACGTGTGATGATTCCAGAGTGGGCATTAGGCAATGTTAAGGATCAAACAATTGAGGAGAATGTGTGCTAAAAAATAAATAGTAGCAAATAACAAGTTAATTAATTAAAGAGAAAACCGCTAACTAACAAAGAATTATGAACGCAAACAAAGAATTTTATGGAGAACTATACACATTAAAAGCTGAGAGACTATCAGCAACTGATAATAAGAATATCTAAAACCTAAGACAACACAATTATTATTATAATACATAGAAAGAGAGATAAAACATTACAAGATTACAGACCAATAAATCTACTGTGCCAAGCTCACTACTAACCAAAAATTGTAACAAACAGATCGACCAAAAAATTTTATCTTTACCAAACACCTGAATAAGCAAGTATTAGAAAGCACTTCAGTACGCTAGATCATATACAAACAAAAAGAAGTATAATAGTGAAAACACAGGAATACATAATAGATCTATATTTTCCATTTATAGACTCTAACAGAGCTTTTGATTCTTTAAAGTTATGGGTATTAATCAAATCTTTGGAAAATTGTAGAATATATTCTAGACATTCAAAACTTTTAGAGTACATATATAAAGATGCTTTAAGCACAGTTAAATTACACACAAACTCAAAAACAATAAAAATGGACAATGGTATACAATAAAGAAACACAATATCCCCTAAACGGTTCACCTAGGCCTTGTATGTGTGCGTCTTGGGGATTAGTACACTGCAATCTAATAGATTTATTGTATTTCCCTTCTGCTTCTAAATCGTTAGGAATACCTTGTCGACTAGACTAGGCCCTGTTGTCCTAGAATCTGCACTCTTCACTTTCTGCCAGCATGAGTTTCTTGATGTGTTTTGCCCCGTCAGGATTCCTGTCAGTACTCTTCTGGTCGTAGTTCCTAAGTAGTATCTTTGTTTGCCTTATTTCTTGCAGATCCGTCCAGTAATTAGATTTCTTGCACTCTTCCTCTCCTTTTAGTTCTTCCAGCATCACACTACTACTGATTCCACAGAAAGGTGCTGTCCCCAGAAATGGTGTCTCAGACTCTTTTCTCGAGAGCTTTTCTACTATTTCATTCCCTTCTATCCCGATGTGTCTTGGAACCTACAAAAGAGTGATTTTATTGTTCCTATTTAATTAGTTCCTCTTGGCATTTCCAGATCATTTTGGAGTTGATGGCCTCTTGGCTATGCGATATGACATTTATCTTCTGTCCGCGATAGTTGTCCTCTTTGCTGAAGAATTGAATGCATTTCGTAATGGCGTGGATTTCTGCCTAGAAGTTGCTTGGTAACTTACTCAAGCTTTCGAGTTGTCTAGAACTAGGTTCATACACTCCTATTCCAGTTATCTCCACTGCTTTGGGGCCGTCTGTATACTATTTAATGGAATCTTTGTTAAGTTTTTCAATGGTATTTTTGTTCCATTCTTATTTGCGACTCAACTTTGGCCATTGCTATAGCTTATCAGGTAGGTTTTTCGTGATATTCTATTGTATAGTTCGCGGTGCTAGGCTTGTTCCCCGAAAAGTGGGTGTAGAGTGGGAGTAATCCTCTTTCATCCTTGCTCTCCGTGAAGCTATCATCTGGCTTTCTGAGTGACATTGCTGTCTCAAACCTATCGTTTGCCATGACTTTGTCGAGTTTAGTTGCGGCTGTTGTAGACTGAATGTCTTCGCAGAATTTCTTGAAGCTGTTCCTTTTAGTTTTCCTAATTTCTTTACTGTAGGATGTAGTTTCTCAGTATAGCTCTGCCAGAATTCTCCATCACGCTTAGCCCTATTAAAGAGTTTGCGCTTTTCGGATCTAAGCTCTGACAGATGATCATTCCACCAAGGTGCATCCTTAAAATTTTTGCCTTTGTATTAGGGAGAGATCGATTCATAAGCTCCGAGTATTTCCTTATTAACTTCTTTCAGGTCATTTTCCAACTCCAGATGAAACTAAGCGCATCTTTTGATCTGAATATGTGCTTAGTTTCTTTTCAGATTGGTGCTGTATTTTTCCCAATCTGTTTTCCTAGGATTCCTTTTGAGAAATGGCTCAGGGATTGATTTCTATACTAAATACGATTATTCTATGATCTGAAAGAGAAGGTTCATTCAGTACCCTTCAGTTTCCCACCAGGTCTATTAAGTTTGGTGTACTTATTGTAATATATAATACTTCCTCCCTTACCCTTGTTACAAATGTAGGAGTATTTCCTCTGTTGGTTATGATATGGTTGGTGTTCTAGCTATCTAAAATTTTATTGTGCGCGTTGGCATCACACTCCAGTAGTAGTGGCAGTTTCTTTTCCTCGCAGTCTCCTGAGAAGTCGAATAAAGCTTTGATGATCTCTTGCTGCCTTTTCTTCTTCAATTCGAGGTCTGCTTGAATAGGAACGAGGTCTTTTGTCAAGGAAAGAAAAAAATAATTAATATTTTCCTAACCATACATGTTCTGGCTTGGAGAACAGGAAGACTTGGACGATCCCTAATGCGTAAGCATGATAATGACAGTGATTACTCTCAATGGTGACCATAAGTTTGATCTTAAGCATTTCTTACTCAGGCTTTGGAAACCTTATCACCACGTGCTGTGGTCGTCACTGGCCGGATAACCATTCGAACTTGGCTTAGCTGATAGGATCACCATTTGAAACGTATGCTTTTCTGTTTTTTATATTTCTCTGTTGAAAACTAGAAGTGTAAATGTTACTATTGAGTGCAACCCTTACAACTTTTTCTAGAAGATTTTTTTTCATGTAGTCATTGCAATAATAACTTGCTTGACCTTCAGGTTTTTATGTAATATTTTAGGTTCTATTCATTTCCGAAGAAATTGGAATTTTGATTTAAAAAGATAATTTGACCTTGAATAAACTTGAACAACTAACTCCCAAAGTCAAGAGTATCTTCAGACATCCCTCCGACGATAATTTGAAAGTCAATTTGTTTTTTGGTATATTAGTGAAAAAATTAACTTATAATTGAGAAACAAAAAAACTGTGGATAAATTTTGAATACTAGAGTTTTAGGAAGTCAAACGGACACATGATGGTGACCTTGAAACTGACCTTGCCTTCAGGTGCGGATGCAAGGGAAGGACGGTGGGGAGTTCAGGACAATAGACCCGATTTTACTTCTTATACTATAGTTCATTCAAGAACTAGAGATAGTAATAAATCATTTTTTACCTTTTTTTTTTCTTCGCAAACTACCTGTGTTCTTTAGTCTGATGTCTTTGTTAAAATCTGTTATACAAATATATTTTCATAGGAATGGGTTAGAAATTTTATAATCAAAAATACCGGCCTATAATAATGGACTATTTGGGTTGGACAACAATAGATATTTGGATGTGTGAAGTGTTAAAAGGATTTTAATCCTTGTCATAGGCGTTGGAAGGAGGTTTATTTTAGTACAGTATTTATAGCATAGAATATTATTTCGGTAAATAAAAAGTTTTTGTAATATTATTTTATCTCTTATGATTTCTTAATAATTCACATACATTAGAAAATATAGATAATTTTGACATATTTAACACAAATCACGACTATAATTTGTTATTTCTAATTTTGGCATAGAACCCATTTTAATCACGTTCAGACTAAAATGTAGCCTTTTTCTCTCAAAAAATTCTAAGTTATAATTTAAATACTTACAAAATACCCATTGTCAAAAATACAAGAAGTTAAACCTATATAAAAAAATAAATTCGTTAACATAATATTAAAATTTTTTTTGTGCTATCGGTCATTTCATTATTAATTAAATACATTTTTAGGATATTTGACGCTTTAGTTTATTTATTTCTTAAACCTCCTACAGAATTAAAATTAAACACTAAAAAGGGATTCAAATGTAATTAATTTTTACATGTTACAGAAAATATAAATAATAAATAACGCTGGTAAATATTACGTATCTAATTCGTAATCAAAGTCAGTGAAGCTATTTTCGCTCAAATTAATTATAATTGGTCTCTGTCTTACCGATCATGAGATCGAGTTTCTACATTTTCTTTTATTCTTTTATTATATGGATTTTTCCCAATATTCTGCACTAACTTTATTCAAAAGAATCTTTCAAAAGTTCAGTTAAATTACTAATTTTGTAAATTGTGTTATTTCTGACAACTCTACCTTTTACTTGACAGAGATATTTCCTTCTTCAACGGACATTTTCCGGACGATATCTTATCTGGTTTTTCCCAGCAAAAATTAAGTTCTCTGAGCAATTTCCAGAGCGCTTTTCTTTTAATTTCAGGTAAATCCCGATCTTCATTGATTTTAGTTAGAATTGTGTCGACAGTTGGGTTCTGCTTCTCATAATAAAATGTATGTTCAACTCCTTTTATTGCAGTTTACATCTCTTCTTCCAACGAGGTTTTTCATCTGCCTGTGATCGAATGTATCTTGGGAGTACTAACAATTTCACTCGTTTTTTCTCCCTCAGTATTTGGTACATAGTAGATTTTCTAATTCCTGTCATATTGGAACACATCTCAACAGAGCATTTAACATTATTATATGGATATTGATATCTTAAGGAGGCATAAACATTCATCGTAATAAGTTTTTCGTTAAGGAAAAAATGCCCTGGTTTAACGATTTTTGAATAAATATAGATGTGGAAGCCATATTTTTTGGATACCTCACTAATCTCAAATAATATATAAAAACAAGCACAAACAAGATAAATCACTAAGGATAAGGTGTACTTTGCTCACTGACAGAAATTAAATTGAACTATCAGAAATATTATTGTTGCAGTAAATTTATAAAAGCCTATAATATTTAAATATAATTAAATATAATTAGATTTACGGCAGGCCTCAGTTACCTGCGGCACTGGAGCAGGTACGTAGGAGGTTTCGGTAATAGTTTTATTTTTCTCTCTAGTTCTTGAATAGAGTATAGAAATGTATATGCTTGCGATCGCCCCTTCCCTTCCCAAGAGCTTTGAGTTCAGGAAAATAAAACCGATTCTGCATTTTATATTAGGAATGTGTATGCTGCTGGCACTCCCCCCCCCCCCTGTTGACAACGTGTTTTTTTTTTGCGATAGCCCCCCCCCCTCCCCAAGAGCTTTGAATTCAGGAAAACAGACCCGATTCTGCCTCTTATACTAGGAATGTGTATGCTGTTCGCATCCTCCCCCCTGTCGGCAACTTGTTTTTACTTGTGATCGCCCCCCGCCCTCTCCGAGAGCTTCAAATTTAGAAAAATAGACCCTACCCTGCCTTTTACACTAGAAATGGGAATGTTGCTGGTGTCCCCCCTCCGTCGATAACTTGCTTTTGCTTACCATACTGTACTTTTGTGATATGACTGCCCCCCCCCCCCAAGAGAGTGGCTGTATCCGCCCCTGCTTGCCTTAGAAGGCCAGAAATTAAACTGATTTTGCCTTAGAAAATCAGATGTGTTTTCACCAAAAAAAAACAATTGAAACTTCGTATCTTCTATAATGTCATTATCAACTTAGTCACTTGAATCAATAACATCATTTGTAGTCTTGTTTTGAGTTGAATTGAATCTTAATGAGTAGTTGACTGTAGAATGTTTTATCTTATCCCTGTTATGTTACTATCTCGTTTTTTTATGTCTTGGAAATAACTATTTCAAATTAAAAATGTTAGATTATATATATATATATATATATATATATATATATATATATATATATATATATATATATATATATATATACATACATATATATATATATATATATATATATATACATATATATATATATATATATATATATATATATATATACATATATATATATATATATATATATATATATATATATATATATATATATATATATATTCACAAGAAGCGGAACCAACCAATAGATGTACTTTCGAATTAATACCTAAATCACATGTTCCCATAAAATGATGTTCGATGACATTCAATGTGTTTCAGTTTCTTCGCAGATCTAAATTAATTTTGCTATTTTGTTGCTAAAAAATGTCACTTAAAAAATTGCAGCTCTGAGTTAGAGTAATGATCGAACAGAGCTGAAAGAACATTAAAAATTTTAACGTTTGCTGCTACTGTTATAATTTTTAAGTCAAATTTTAGGAACTTATGAAGCAATACTGGCCTGACAGCAATAAAAAACAGTTACTTCTTGATGACATTACAATTACCTTTCTTAATACAAAAAGTTATAATACTCACGATCAAAGAAAATTTAACCTTTGCTATCAAGATTGTAATCCCAGAAAGGTAAGTATTATTAAGTTTTAGTATGCTACGCTGCTATCCTATGTCATGTTATATTCAGATTTTCTTCATCAAGGTTATTACACTCAGGAGTATGTTGATAATCTGGTTATACTTATCGTGGGGAAGCACAGTAAAAATTATACTTATGCTGTAATGCTATAGTGAGGAAGTTATATACTAAAGAACTTCCTAGAATGAATCCTGAAAAAACCCTCATAAGCTTCACTGAAAGTAGAATGCTTGTTAAGTGTGTAATGCGTTTGTTAAATTATCTAGATGTACCAGTATCTAATAAGCTAGAAAATCAAGTATCTAGGATTATTCCTCGATGCAAAACTTACCTGGAAGTGACACTTGCAAAAAATTATTTCCAAAGGTAAATGGCTGCTATGGTAGCAAAATTTAGCGATTGGTAAAATATGAGGAATATCGTCATACATTGTAGATTCTACTAAACCCCTGATATAATAATCAAGGCTGAGGAGAGGATGGGGGCATACAGACTAGAAAAAAACAAGATCAGGTCAACTTGATCTCCCTCGAGTTCACCAGCATTATGGGCATAATCACAAACTCATTATATAGACTTGCAAGTCGGGAGATCATGAAAACAATTCTACAACTTGGAGTCATTTCCTGAGTAATTTTTTACGTTGATCCAAATATAGCCTCAGAAGTTACGCATCATGTCAGAATTTTCATATTAACTAACCAAAAAATAATTTTTTTAGTATACTTGAAGTTATGTAAAGAAGATAGGCATCTTCTAGCTGCTTTCTGCTGGTTACCAATAAAAAAATCGTAGATAGATAATAAAAACCTCATTTTAAATGAAAAGGTAATACTAGTCGTGCAACATAGCAAACGAGTTAAAGATCTTTTATTTTCTGTACATAACCTCAAATATAACCAAAAAATATTTTTTTTAGTCACTTTACCTTAAATACCCTGAAATCCTAACGTGATGGGTAGATCTTGATGCTAAATTTAGATTCTAGAAAAAACTGAACCTTGCATATCATATTATTAGAGATGAGCAGGGATATACCAAAAACTTACAACTTCAACAGATTCTACACCTTGTATACTAACTGAAAAATAAGATTTGATCAGGCTGCAGGTTTAAGGAAAAGACAGCAATTTTTAATTTTCTAATTTGATAATAACTAAGGTCTACAATATGAAAAAAGGTAATATTTATAGGTTTGAATTGTCATACCAAATTTCAAGTCACAATTGCTGAGGCAAATTCTAAAAATAATAAGTTTTCAAAACTTTAAACAAATAAAATTTATTTTTAATTTGCCTTGACCATCAAGTGTATTAACACGATTTTTTAATTTTTATTGCTTCAAAAATTAATTGTTTTAACACCCGTGTTTCGACAAATAAACCAAGACCACAATCTTTGCCTGATCAAAATGCAAGTAGATGCATTTAAAAGCTTGTATTTTTCAGCACAATTTGTACAGGGTGAGTAAATGCTTGGATGAAGTAAGTTTAGGTCTTTTAGGTAAATTTACCAAAAAAAAAATATATTTAGATACTGTATTATATGGTAAACTTATATACATGTTTTAAAAATATTTGGACTATACAAGGTGTGCCAAAAACGAGAACAGAATTTTCTTAAATAGAACACCCTGTAAACGAATCATTTTGCCATCATTTAATACATGATTTTGAAACTTTCTTTAAAGATTTCATATACCTCAACTTAATAATTTTACATAGAATTGTGTAGTAAAATTACTACCTATTATTTACTTCATTTAAAAATAACAAATTATCTTCTCTTTTACTTTGCTCTATTTAGCTTTAAAAACATTCAATGCAGGGTGTTCCATTAAAAAAAGTGGCTTTAAACAGAAGGAAAAATATCAATATTTAAATAACAATTTTAGTCACCCTGTATAAAAAACGTGAGTACCGTACTGTTGTGAGATACAATGATCCCAGCTAAGAATTGACATTAATATTTAGTAAAAAGTAAAATCCGTGCTGTGGGTTTTTAATATTTACGTGAAATACTGATCTAGGCCAAAAGTTATTAAGAAATTTATTAATTTAACAACGTCGCATTTAAAGGCAAAAAAATATTGTTCAAGGGAGTATTTGATAAGGCTCCACATTCCAAAAAAAAAAGTTTAGGTCGTTAGATTTAAAAGAAATTAAAAATTATTCTCCATGCTTTTTTGCACCACCCTATATGAGCCAAATTATTTTTTAATGGATTCCCTTTAACATAATTAACATTTTGTCCATCAAATTTTTCATCGATTTCACAATATAGCCCTAATCAAATACCTAAATATTAAATAGACAACCTGTATAATAAAAGTACGTACTTTAAAATACTGATTATTTATCTGTTTTGCAATGATGCAGCATGTATCTGAAAATGATTCACCAAATAGCGAATAAAGGCACGTCCCTGCGATGAATTTTAAAAATAATTTTAGCTCATGATACGCCAGAATGACACTTCAGCTAGTTGTTTCTACTAAGCAACACAGCTTACGTTGGACAGATCAGTGATGTTAATGGCATGAAGATTTCCACTCTAAACACATCCGATGCACCAAACGCATCTAGGCGCTTACTTAGAACTCGGCGTGAAGATTTTCTTAAACAGTGACTAACTGACAACTTTACGTTTTGGATAATCTACATTTCTAGAAGAATCGAATCATTTCATTAAGTTTTGAAAAGTATGGAGATTAAGGAGGTGTCGAACGGAAAACTTCTATTTATAAATTCTTTCAGCAAGAAACTAATTTTCTTAGGTCTTTACTAATACATAAGATAAATCCTTTAATTCATTCTTGTGAAAATTCATTTTATAATATAAGATCAATGCAATAAAACCATGCAATACTATATGGAAATCAAAACAAGCGGTTTTGACACTTTAAAAAATTTTATTTTACATTGTTTTTTTTTTCATGGCTACTGTGATTCACAAAAAAATCATTAACAAGAATAAGAAAAAGTAAAAAATCGCAATATCTCGAAAACTGTTAAGGACAGGTATAGGACATACTATACTAAAGTCGTAAGGTTTTTAATGGTCTATAAAGTAAAATGAGAAAATACAAGATGTACCATTTGAAAAAGAAATTTAAACCATTGTGGCAGAAATAGTATTTATTTAACCTTGATCTTCTTCGATAATAAATCTGAAAATTTATTTCACAAAATTAAGAACGGTATATAAGATGCTTGAAAATGTTACTTTTTCTCCTAAAACACAATTATTTCATAAACTATAAAGTTAAAGTACACCATACTCTTAATATAAAATTTCACAATTATAAGTTGAATTGAAAAAATAATTTATATAGAGAGTATTCTATAAAAAAATACTTTATACTGCCCTCGTATTTTGGCATACCCTTTAGAGACGTGGAAGTTAACCATATAATGTAGTAAATGTAGTATCTTGGCAAATTTTATCTAAAAGGTGTAAACTTATAGTACGCGAGGTAGCGTTGCAAATGACAATCATTTTAGATTGATTGATTCACATCAAAACTTACTGTTAATTATAATTAGACATTAAATGACTTAAACGTCAGCAGTTCCAATCACGCTAGATCAGATGGTGAAAAACTTTCTATTATGTAGAAAAAATCCAAAAATATTTTTAAGTTGTCTGAAAATTTATACACCGAATGTTTAAACAATAATAATAATTACAACAATAGTCAGCAGGAAAGATAACAGTGGGATTATATGTCAGCTGGATATATAGACCTGAATAAAAAAATTACCTTCAATCCATTTCAGATCGAATGAAACTTACACAGATTATTATTTATGTTAAAAAAATAAGAAAGAGTCAGCAGGCAGTCCGACGGGGGGAAGATTGTCAGCAGAGCAGGCATTTAACTCTAGTATTAGCCAACCAAATGTATTATTCTGCTGACAACTTTTCCCCCTTTAGATATTCTACTGATCTTTTTTTAATTAATTATACAGGGTGATTCTCCGGGAAAATTTTTCGATCGATTGTGGGGAAACTATAATTAAGAAGAATTTGAAAATTTGACAGTGTACTAATGTGCATGGGGGACAGCCGGCTAAAACATTTTCGAGATGGCGGCACTTCCGGTTATACCGGAAGTAGATGTCAACTTGCTTAGTTTAAATAGAACACCCTATATATTATTGCATTTTAGATTTCTGCGTAAAATTCTAGACATAGTTTATATATAATGTTATATACTTAAGTCTCACCGTTTTGGACATATTTAAATTTTTATGTCAAAAATGATGTTTGCGGACCAAAACTTAACTATAAATTTTTCCTATAAGGAAGTTTATTATTTAATTTGGGCTAGTTTTCTTGTAGACAAAGATCGACTTTGGTAGTCTTTTTATGATATTGTGAAAATTATTAGTACAGTGGTTAAAAGAGAAGAATATAAATTTTATTTAAAAAATCGTTAAAAGTCAATTTTTTCAAATAGAAAGCACCTATTTTTATAATTTTATCATACTAAGCATTAAAAATGAGGGTAACTTTGTATAAGGTTATCTGTTTCAAAAATTTGTAGTTTTCAAAATATTAGCAATTCAACATTTTTCTATTGTAAAAATGCTAAACGGCTTTTAAGTTTTGTTATTAGTTGGCCATGATGGCGAGGCGTGGCGAAAATAAAACAATCGAATCCTCCAGAATTGTCACTATTTCTTGCTATTTGAAATTTACTAATAATAATCATGCAGGGGCGATTAAATTACAGGCACGAAGAATTATTTAAACTTATTTATTATTT
This sequence comes from Diaprepes abbreviatus, assembly GCA_034092305.1. Lineage (NCBI taxonomy): Eukaryota > Metazoa > Arthropoda > Insecta > Coleoptera > Curculionidae > Diaprepes > Diaprepes abbreviatus. The sequence goes on from JASJET010000290.1 coordinate 2,345,533, forward strand.
ATGGAGAATGTGATGTGATTATTTCATGAATATGCGATACATTTGCGATCCGATATCCGCAGAAACAGAAACCAACACCACTAACAGTTAAAAGGATAATAGAAAACTTCATTAACTTTGGATCTATAGAAGCTAAAAGAAATAAAAATAAGTTGTTAATAAAATTATTTGAGTAAATGTTCAAATTGACGCCTGTATTAGTAATTTTCAAAATATCATAAAAAGACTACTAAAGCCGATCTTGGTCTAGAAAAAAACTAACCCAAATTAAATAATAAAGATTTTCTTATAGAACAAATTTATAGTTAAGTTTTGGTCCGCAAATGTCATTTTTGATATATAAATTTAAATATATCCCAAACGGTGAGACTTATATATGAAATATGTCTAAAATTTTACTTGGAAATCAAAAATGCAATAATATGTAGAGTATTCTATTTAAAATAAGCAAGCTGACATTTACTTCCGGTATAACAGGAAGTGTCGCAATCTTGAAAATATTTTAGCTGGCTGTCCCCCATGCACGTTAGTACACTGTAAAATTTTCAGATTTTTCCTAATTATAGAATTCCCACAATCAATGGATAAAGTTCCCGGAGAATCATCCTGTATAATTTAAACAACACTTATAATTAATTTCAAGCGACCTAATATCAATTTAATAATAAAAATATTTATCTGTACTTTTTTTAAATAGCATTATAGTTTACTCTACTTGCTGACAACTATACCCTCCTCAAATATTCCGCTGATCCTTTTTTTATCAACTCCATTGTTTAAATAACTACAATTAATTTTAAGCGGTCTAATATCAATGTATCAATTTTTAGATAATGTATATAGTCTATCTGCTATCACTCTACTTGCTGACAATTTTAGCCCCACTAAATATTTTGCTGACCCTTTTCTTATTAACTGCATTGTTTACACAACTCTTGCAATTAATTTTAAGTTGTCTAATATCAATTTAATAATAAAAATATCTCTTTTTATCTTTCTTAAATAATGTATATAATTTACCTGCTATCCTTCTCCTTTATGACAACTTTACCCCCATTAAATATACTGTTGACCCTTTTTTTAACTACATTATTTAAACAACCCCTACATTTAATTTTAAACGATCTAATAAATTTAATAGTAAAAATATCTACTTTTATCTTTTTTACATAGTGTATATAGTCTATATCTCTCTACTTGCTGACAACTTTACCGCTATTAAATGTTTGGCTAAACTTTTTTTAATAAATATATTGTTTAAATAACTCTTATGAATGATATTACGCAACTTGTAATTAATTGAACCATGAAAGTAACCATTTCAATCCCTTTTTTATGTACATGCGATTTAAAGTAGTTATAGGAATACGAGAAACATATATAACTGTTCGAATAGAAAATAAAATATGTGTTAAATTACGTTGATTTAATTTTTAGCCAATGCCAATATAACTTATAACAAAAAATTTTTAATAATTACAATCATTTTCTTCGTCATTGTCAGACTTTTTATACGTATCTGATTTACATTCGGTTTCGTCACTGCTGTCATCGGAAGAATCAGATACTCTTTCTTCTTCTTCATTTTCTCTGTCATTTTGAATTCCTTGATCTTATTCATTTTTAATTCTTACATCTTGTTCAGTGTCATCTGAAAATGGGCAAAAATAATTATTATTATTGTTTCCGTTCATCGGTTGAAAATAAATTTTTAATGGACATTGATTGAAAGTCATAAATACCTGTGGTGTTATCAACACCTATAATGCTGATGATACTTGGTGGAACTTGATCACCATTGAACCGTTTGAAAATGTGTCTAGCATTTTTTCTTCCCATCCATTGTCTATTGGTGATGGGCATGGCTGCAGAAGTGAGCTATATATGCTGTACGCAGAACTTGTTGATGCAACTTTGACTTACATGAAGGAAATGTAGCTTCACCAATTATAATTTAGAATGTTAAGACATCTGTTTTGATAATCATTTTAAATACTTTTGTAAATGTAGCAACTCGTGTACATTTACATCACTGGTGCTCTTAAAACCAAATATTCTACAGAAAAATTCTACAATAGGTTTGAAGATTTCTAGTATATCACAACTGTTGATATTAGAAATATCTAATACAGCCTTTATATATGAGGTTGAATTTTTCAAATTTTTTTTAAAACGTATTTTTTGCCTCGTCGGTATAATGCTGGATTGAAATGACATCCTATGAACGCGTAGAATCCTGGTAATGATGAGTATAAGTCTTTTCCCAGAATTTCATATAATTTATTTACATTAATATATCGTTTTGTCTTACGACTTCCGAATATAATGTTAATTTGCAAATTCTTGTTAATTTGCTACATATTGCCTAACAATGTAATTAAATCATTGGTGTCAGAGCACCTTATGGTAACATGTGCATCAAAATCGATGCAACAAACATAAAAACCAATTTTTGTATCGGCTTCTTCGTGAGCTGGGAACTCCAAATCTGGAAGTGTAATTTATATTATTTTCTCATTTACTATTTGATACATGTAACATGATTGATAATTTACATGAATTCTCTTTTGATCAATGAACGGAGTCGTTTAATCCTGTTGCTAATCCTCACAAAGAAACTGAACTAATACATCTTTAAAATTGATGTTTTTTAATTCACTTATGAAATTTGACGACCGCACTTGCTCCGGACTTTTTATGTTAAAATGTTCACTGGATACTGTATCTCTTACTGAATTTTCATTATCTTTTAATAATGGAGAAGAAAACAACGGTAGAAAGTAATTATTATAGTGCGAGCAGTAAAAATTGCAAGTAATTTTCGAGAAATATTACCAAACATTGTATCAGTCATAGAATGTAGAATAAAAAATTTATCATAAAACATGACATCATATACTTTAGGTTCATTGAATTCCACATTTTCTTCTAAACATTTTAATAATACAAATTTATCTGTTTTACAAATCATTTCATCTTAATGGCAAATAGCTGATGGAACTGGTGTTAGCGGATATGTGAGAATTGCATCAATATTCAATATTCTTTGTAATGATAACAGCAAATGTCCAAATAAATCGCGCTGCATTCGTACTTCAACAATTTTTCCAGCAACAGACAATTTTTTCTTCTGTATTATATTGGCAAACGTCAGCACTTTGTATTTCTTAATTATTTTTTCAAATCTATCTGCGTCTATACTATATTTATTAATAAATGTTTCAGGTTGTTCATTTCTAAATTTCTCTATATCGAGTAAGAAATTGGCAATGTCATCTGACGCAGCTTGAACTGTAGATATATTGAATAAAAATCGTTTATCTAAATTTTTTGAAAATGGATAGTTCTCTCAGATTTGTTCAACTAGATGTTGTCTCTTTATCGAATGTTTTTTAATCCTGTTTTTATCAAAATCAGCGATAATTGCGGCGTCCCCTTTTTACAGGGTACGGCAACGGATGCGTACGGCAGCTCAATATGTCGGAGGCTAAGTTCGTATCTCTTTTAGAGATAGTTGTGCTCTGCTTTGATTACCCAATAGGCGCCACCTGTTTTACATTATCTGTGTTACTTACCTAGTGATTAAACAGGAAAACACTTAGGTATGAGGAATGATTTTAAATTATTGACGGTAGGTGTATAGCTCCACAATAAAACGACTTAATTAAAACAAAATAGCAATTCCATTTTATTCCCAATAAAAAATTATTATGTACATAAATTTGAATTGTGCTTACAATGTTTTTTTTTTGTACTCTCTTGATAACTATCGTTGTTACCTTAGTTTTAAAAGGTTATATAAAATTTGGCCGCAAACGTTCTAGAACCTTAGTCGCCAATAACGTACGTTTTATTGAGTTATCAAAAGTTCTCACATGTTACTACATCACACCAAAATATAATTATGTTGCTTTGTTTGTATTAAAAAATTGATTCACAGCTCGAATCCCTAACTTAAGGTTTTTCTCCTACCTGGTATATGCTATGGTACCTCTCACTTTAGCGCTGTTGCAAGGATTCCTGTTGTGTTGTGGATGAATTGAGGCTTCACAGGGCCACTTCCAACTCACCAATCAAACGCAGGGTAAGATTGAAACAGTCGTGGTCGCCTGGACAGGAAAACTAGGACCCGAACCATCAGGAAGTCATGACAGCAATATCAAGATGAAATGAAGCCCAAAGATAAAAAAGAACTGGCTTCAAATATTCACATCGCCAAATAGTCAAATAGCCAAATTGTCAAATAGTCAAATAGCCAAGTAGCCGAATAGCCAAATAGCCCTAAAATAAAATGTTGTTTTTACCACATGTTCGTAAAGATAAGGGCAAAATCTTACCTCATTGATTAGTGGACTTTAACGAAAAAAAACTTGACCGTCCGCCCTTTCAGAGCTGGTGGCAGGATTGGTCTGCTGCCTTCGGCGGTTCAACAGTAAAGGGAACGAAAATACAAATCTCTCTTGCAACCAGACGTGACAAATCTTAGTGATATTTATATTTAGTCTTGCCAACCTTATTCTCAACCTGGAGCACTTTAACCTAGTTCCGAACTTACACTGACCACCAGTTAATACGTCAAGTATGGGCAGGCCATGGAAAATTATCAAAAAGAAAATTATGATCAAACAGTTCAAAGTCACTAATCACGATTAAAACAAAGTTCAAAAAAAATTGCCACAAATCCATACTGCATACTCAACCTTAAATGATCGATCTCGACATGCCGTGTTCGTGTCAACGAATGCGTATACATTCACAGCAAATGCTAACTGAACTATGTTACCGACTATAACCTTATACTTTTAATACTGAAATTGAATGTAAACAAATGAGAGTTTATTAAAAATAAAATATTTACGACTTTTAAATTCAAACCAAATAATGTGATATATAAACTACAGCAATTTACGAACTGTGTTAAAAAAAAATTGATAAGTTACAAGACCAAAAGAGATGTAAACCAAAAAAAATAAATTCTATGTTTACTATTTTAAATTACGGGATAAATAATTAAATTTACTCAGGTAAAAATATACAAATTATATCATATTACTAAAAACATGTAGCATTGATGCTAACTGGTAAATTTAAATGCTACATTTACCCCTCTCCGAAAAAAAAATAGACTATCTTGATAGGCTATTTTGAAAACAAAGAAAAACATAACCCTGTCCTTGGAAAAACATTTGGATTGATATCTACGCGTATCACACGTCCTTGCGGAAGACAACATCGGTAAGTCAAATCTGGAAAACTACAAAGTCGTGAAGAGTCAAAATCGGTAAAGGTCTGCCAAATTACGTACAAGTTCAGAATTACAACTCCTGAATAAATTTTACAAATACCAAAGAAATCACTTAAAAGATAAAAATCATAAACTAAAATGTACAAAAAAATCTCTAACATTATATACCCAGAATTGTTAATACAAGTAAACAGATTGTCATGACTATAGATTTAAATTAGGACAAACTTATCAGCAGTATACTTAGACACACGGCCGTAACAAATCCAGTTATGAGACCATTATATCAACACTATACAACTTCAGATTTACTTATATACAACTCACTGTAGAAACGAATGCTCTAAGCATTCAAACAAATTTCCGGGAAACCATCCCAAAGTGAAATGCCCACCAATAATTCCAAACGAGAACGAGTCATATCCACCCAATTTCGAAGTGGAAAAAACGAGAAAATTACTAAGCCAGCATTGCGCCTTTTCAAGCGGCATGAAAAACCCTCGTATACTGGCCTCACTCCAGAAAATCTGATGAACATACTCACCCACGCCCGAAAAGACCAGGAGCACCCACCACATTATGGTGTCCCGAAAGGTGGAAGAACGACAGAATTGGTGACCCAGATGTCCACCTACAAAAGGGAGTAAAATATAGTTTTTACCAGACTAAAAAAGAATGCCTAACGCATTACTGTAAGCTTGAAAACAAAAATTGAGAATTAGGGTGTTCCGTAAAGTGCCACTGCAACCAGCCCAACACACAAAACGACCAGAGACCGGAGCTCAGGCGAAACACAGTAGTGCAACCCAGCCATGGTGCCAGCTCATTAGGCATGACACGCCAAAATTAACACCCCCCATGCTCACCCTTCCGACTTGGCATGCGTAAGCATGTTTGAATGATGCCTGGCAGCACCCAACACTCCACAGCCTATAAAAACAAACTAAGAAAAGCTTACAGGATATGATATCTCGTAATAACTAAGATATCTTTCATTAGAAGACGCCAAAAACTCTAAAACTTTAAAATAACCAGCCCTTAGGTTATACAAGATCCAAGCAATACTAAAGTTTATTCAAAACCAGTCCATACTTAAACTAACCCTTCCTCAGAAGATATAAAAACTCTAAACGTTTGCTTCAAAAAAAAACAAGGTAAAAAAACCACTTAAGCAATACTTCGGATATGGCCATTATCCAAAATACTTAAAAAATAGCAATACAGCTAATAACTAAAAATTCCTACGAGTCATCACTCAATAATTAACTTAAACAAACGTACTAACCTGGAAGCAAACTTCCTAAAAATCTCAAAATAGCAAAACTGCTAACAACTAAAAATCAATACAGGTCAGCACCAGTAAGTCTCTTAAACAACTTATTTACTTGGAAGCAAACTTCCCAGAAACTTAATAAACTTAAAAGTAGCAAAACTGCTAATAACCAAAAATCAATACGGGTCAGCACCCAATAAGTTGCCTAAACAAACTTACAACTTTGAAGCAAACTTTTCAAAACTTAATAAACTTATTCTTCTTCTGAAAGGTCAGAATCAGAATCCTCTGAAATAGAATCATTGAAAGGTTTTAGATCTTTGATATGCCACTTTCCAGCTTTAGAACCATCAATATTATCTAAATCATAAATAAGGTTGGAACGTTTCTTTCTTACTTTACAATGAACATATTTGGGGACTAACTTTGCGGTAAACTTATCTACAGCACTTGAAAGAACTTTATTTTTACGCCAAACATGGTCACCTACATTAAAAGAAATATCGCGTTTTCTAAGATTATACGCACGAGAATTACGTTCATACGCCTTATGAATCTTCATTCTCACTTCAACAAAGATATCTTTTAGACCTTTTAAGTTGGCCGCATAGGCATTTCTGTCACCAGGAATTATTTCATCATCAACACTGACGTCGACATTCAAATCTTTGTAATAACTACCTGACAAAGGAACATGCCTACCGTAAACTAAAAACGCTGGTGTAAAACCGGTGACTTCATGTTTTGAAGTATTAATAGCTTGTTGAATTTTAGCTATTTCTTTATCCCAATTTTCGTGGCTGTCTATGTAACTCCTAATTGCTGTACCAATTGTCCTATTATTTCTTTCTACGAAATTACATTGTGGTGAATAAACAGGATTAAATCTTATATTAAACTCATATGTTTGACTTAATTTTTTGAAAGTTTTTGAAACAAACTGTGTGCCATTATCGCAAATAAGTAGAGATGGAGGACCATAAACATGAAAAACTTTATTTTCTAGTACCTCTTCAATATATTGAACTTTGGAACTTCTTAAAGGAAAAAGTAATGTGTACTTGGTAAACCAACAAGCGACTACTAAAAGCCATTTGTTTCCTTTTCTTGAACGAGGTAGAGGGCCTATTAAGTCTACTGCTATTACTTGAAATGGATAATCTACCGATTTCTCTTTACCCATGTGTCCCATTTGCGAAGTATTTGGTGCTTTCTGAGCTCCACAGACTAAACACTTCTTAACAAATTTAAGAACATCTTGGCGCAATTTTGGCCAATAATATCTTTCTTGTAGACGATGAAATGTCTTATAAAATCCGAAATGACCACAGTTCGGAGGACTATGACAAGAGTCTATAATTTCTGCTCTTTGGGGTTTAGGTACTAAGTATTTCCATTCAGGAACATTCACATTCATAGAAAGGCAGTTTGGGACAAATTTCAAAACAAAATCATTATCCACTTTCCATTGTGGATAATTGTTTGGATTATTTAAAATTTTCTGGCGTAAATTATCGTACCACGGATCAATACGATCGACATCTAGGGTTCCCACCACTAATTCTTCCTTACTGCTTGAATCAGAATCTTCTATCTCTTCTTCTCTATGTGGATTACGGGACAAGGCGTCTGGGATGACATTTTGAGCTCCTTTTCTGTGTACTAAATCAAATGTATGCTGTCTAAGTCGAACAGCCCAACGAGCTAATTTTCCACTTGGATTTTTTAGAGTGTTAAGCCACAATAAACTATAATGATCTGTAATGACAGTAAAAGGAACACCTTCAATAAATCCTCGGAATTTTTTAATACAAAAAAGTACACCCAGGCATTCTTTTTCCACTACAGAATAGTTTCGCTCTGCTCTAGATAAAGATCTACTGGCGTAGGCAATCACTCGCTCTTCACCATCAATTATCTGCGTTAGAACTCCTCCTAAACCTGTATTTGATGCGTCGCTCGCTATATAGAATCGCTGTGAAAAGTCTGGTTGAGATAATATAGGAGCAGATACTAAAAGTTGTTTAATTTTAATAAAAGATTCTTCAGCTGCACTATTCCACTCAATTTTTTGTCCTTTCCTACGACCTTTTAGGAGATCATTTATTGGAGACATCAGAGTAGAAAAATCCTTTATAAATCTTCTATACCATGAGCAAAGACCAACAAAACGCTTTACTTCAGTAGTATTTCTAGGTCTGCTATAATTAATCATGCTAGAAACCTTATCGGGGTCAGTACGCAAAGAATTCGAACCCACAATATAGCCTAAAAATTTCAAAGATGATTTGAAAAAGTCACATTTTTCCAGATTTATAGTTAGATTGGCATCTTTCAATTTTTCTTTGACTTCTGATAACAATCTAAGGTGTGAATCAAAGTCTTCTGACACTACTAAAATATCATCCAGATAGGTGAATATATTTGGCTCATAGCGAGGACCAAACATTGCATCTACCAGGCGCTGTTGCGTCTGTGCAGCATTTCTGAGACCAAAGGGCATGGTAACAAACTGGAAAAGTCCTCTTCCGACTACTGCAAAAGCTGTTTTTTCTTTCGAAGATTCATCCAAAGGGATCTGCCAAAAAGCTTTTCTAAGGTCTATCGATGAAATATATTTAGCATTTCGAAGAGATGTTAAAATTCTGTCAATATTAGGCATTGGATACCAGTCAGGACGACTGACTTCATTAAGTGAACGTCCATCAAAACATAATCGGTACGTTCCATTTGGTTTCTTAACTAATAAAACAGGAGAACACCATGGACTTGTAGATAGCTCTACTACACCTAACTTTAACATTTCATCCAACTCATCGTTCAAAATTTCTGACATATATGGAGACAAAACAAACGGTCTCTTTTTAAAAGGAAGCGCATCACCCGTGTCAATAGTCAAAGTAATTTTATCCGTACGACCTAATCTATCTTTACTACTAATTTCATTAAATGATTCAATAATTTTTTCCGTTTGTTCGCGCTCTGCTGTAGAAAGTTCATCCAAAGAATGTAATCTCAAATTACAACTATTAAAAGAGTGACTCAAATCATTATTGGACACTTCTAATTTAGAATTTATATCTTGCACATGCCAAGAATTATTCTTAAAATTAACTACAATATTAAATTTTTTCGCAAAGTCACACCCAAATATAAATGCTTGTGGCAATGAAGGAACCACTAGAGCATTAATAACTTGACAAGAATTGTCAATAACAAGGGGTAAATCAACTGTGCCTTTAACACTTTGCTGTTTACCATCAGCAGTACAAATATTCTTAATTTGTGCTGGGCATATCTTAAGACCTAAATTACCTAAAATATCTACACCTCTAGAACCAACTATAGAAGATGTAGCACCTGAATCCAATAAAACCGTAATGTCCACATTAAGCAACTTCACATTTATGTAAGGTCGGTTATCTAAATATTTATTAATGAATAAGGGCGAAACTTGCTTGTTTTCAGAAAATTGGAGTCGATTAAAAGAAGTACTATCTTTAAAAAATTTAGAAACTGTATTCAGCCAGTTTTTCCAATCAGTATGGCTAAAATATTCTCTTTTTAAATTTTTATTATTAGAATTAAAAAATGTTTTTGATTTTTTAAAAGACGTATGAAAACTACGATAATTAAATGAGGCACGAGTTCTGGGAAAGGTGAAACTGCCTCTTCGATTCACTTCCCTTACTCGTTTTTTGAACATTTAGGGCACCCTGAAGATTTGGTGTTAGGTTCGCCACATTTAAAACAAAATAAACCTCTAGGGGCCTTACAGTCCAAATAAACATGATTAGGCTGTTTACAATTCCAACATGTTACAGAAGCTTTAGTTTTTTTATCTTTATTATAATTATTTTTATTTAAATTATTATCAGGTTTGCTGTTAGATGTAGAAGGCAAATTTTTAGAATGAAAATGAGAAAATCTTTGACCATCTTTTTTGAAATTCTTTCTAGAATTATTTTGCTTGTTAAAATGACTATTATTATCTAAACTTTGGTTCGTGTTAGCCATATTGTTGATGCTAGCAATTTCATCCTTAGGCCTAGATTTATCCTTAAGGTAATCAGCCTCTTCTAACTTACGACAAAGTTCTGAAAGTTCCGAAACATTATTAACATCTATTAAAGCCAACCTACTAATAAAATCTGGTAAAAGATTTCTTTTAATATTTTTAACTTTTGAAACTTCTGCTGGAGGTCTAGATAATCGAGAAAAAAGAGCTTCTAAATGAGCAATAAAAACTATCGTAGATTCATTTTTCTTTTGTTTCCTTCTTTTAATTTGCTCCCATATATCATCATCTATATCATCATGTAAAAAATCTTTCTTTAATTTCGATACCAATGAATCCCAATCAGTTAACGAAGATTTAACACTTCGATACCACACAAACGCGTTTCCTGTGAAAAATTCGGCAGCTGAATTAAATAACTCCTGCGGAGAAATATTACGTGCCTGCGCTAATTCAGTTAACCTTTCCAAAAATGGATAAAGTTTTTTCGCGTCCCCATTAAAATTAACTTGCCACTCACTAATAGGTAAAATACGCGTCGCGCAATGCACTACAGGTGCTGCTACATTGATCACCGGCAACTGAGATGTTGTAGGTTCAACATGCTGACCGTCCGGAATTTTATCTAACAAGTTTGATTCCAATAAAAGACAACTCGCGGTCACTTCTTGAATATAAGAAAATATTACAGAAGCTCTATTTTCATCCTCGGGCATTGGAATTCTTTTTGCTCTTCCTACCACGTGAGCTAAACGCGACTTCACTCTATTAATAAGAGAATCATTAGCATTACCGTCAAATTCATCTATCACCCCTTGTATAGAGTCTAAACTGCGTTGTATACTGATTTTTTCTTCCTCAAAAGTCAAAATACAAATTTTTAAGTTAATATCTTTACCCGGACTCGATTGTTCTCTTTTTAGAATTCTAGCAAGTATCTTGCGTTTGTCTGCGACAGTACGTAAAGAAGTTAACAAACGAATTTTTAACTCGTAGTCCAACTCATATTCAAGTAAATGATTGGGTTGAAAATTATAAATATCCATGATGATATAAAATTTGAAAATAAATACACTAAATCAAGTTATTATTTTTAAATGACAAAGTATTCTTTACTTAGTTGAAAATAATAACCGTATCTCTAAAGTTAAATCATTCCTATAAAACAAACAGTTTGTCCTACCCTGTATAGCAAATCAAATAGAAAAAATTATTTTATTTCAAAAGCAATTATATAGCTTCACTAAAATCTAAATCAAATGATTGCATTGATCAAACATTAAAATGAGGAAATCAAAAAAAAGTAATCGTACACCCTGTATCAATAAAAAATAATTTATTTTATCAAACTTCAGAATAATAAGTCCCAACTAATCATGCATAAATTTTTAAGCAAAGCTAAATTTTAAAATTGGTATTTATTTCTATTCATATCCTGTTATCTATAAAAAGTATCCAAAAATAAAATCTCAAGTTTCTTTGGCTTGGTCAACAACAATTTCTTTTTTTATATAAAAAAATCAAATTCTCTAGATTACTTTTTGCTGGACTTCTAACACATTTAAATCAAGTTTTAGGAAAATAGCTGTAAAATACCGAAAAAAAATTAAATATTTTTCTTATCACCAAATATTTTAAACTGTTATCGGTTCAAAATGGTTTAATAGCAAAAAAGTATTTCTAACCGGGTATAAATTTTACTACCTGAGATAAAATGTAAAATCATTCTACAACTTTTAAATAGCTCAAAAAAAAAATATGCAAATCTTTACGAGACTTAAACAAATCAAAAATATGTACGATATGAAATGCCTTTTAAACTAAATTAACTCACAAACTAATTAGAACATTTTCAGCAATTTAGCCAAAATAATAGACCTTACATAAACATATAAAAAACTGTGTCCACCTGAACACCCTGTACATAAAAAGTACAAAATTCACTACTATAAACTGTAAAATACCTAAAATACTGTGAAGTTACTGTGATATTAAAATCAATGAGGGCTCTTAAAAAAATACAAAATATAACCTTATTGTACCTTGGAGAAAGTTTACTTGAGTAACCTATGAATGTTTCCTAGGTTTTATAAAATTGTCATTACTCAGATGAAACAAAATGGAATTACAATAAAAATATGTTACTAATGAAAATTAATTTAAATCTGACACATGAATTTAACCGCATAGAAATTTCAATTTAATTCAGGATACTCAACGTTAAATTATTTTGCTAAACACCAGTGAAATATAAAAATTCAAAACAAAGCACAAGCTCCACGTGCAGGGCGTCATTTTTTGCGGCGTCCCCTTTTTACAGGGTACGGCAACGGATGCGTACGGCAGCTCAATATGTCGGAGGCTAGGTTCGTATCTCTTTTAGAGATAGTTGTGCTCTGCTTTGATTACCCAATAGGCGCCACCTGTTTTACATTATCTGTGTTACTTACCTAGTGATTAAACAGGAAAACACTTAGGTATGAGGAATGATTTTAAATTATTGACGGTAGGTGTATAGCTCCACAATAAAACGACTTAATTAAAACAAAATAGCAATTCCATTTTATTCCCAATAAAAAATTATTATGTACATAAATTTGAATTGTGCTTACAATGTTTTTTTTTGTACTCTCTTGATAACTATCGTTGTTACCTTAGTTTTAAAAGGTTATATAAAATTTGGCCGCAAACGTTCTAGAACCTTAGTCGCCAATAACGTACGTTTTATTGAGTTATCAAAAGTTCTCACATGTTACTACATCACACCAAAATATAATTATGTTGCTTTGTTTGTATTAAAAAATTGATTCACTGCTCGAATCCCTAACTTAAGGTTTTTCTCCTACCTGGTATATGCTATGGTACCTCTCACTTTAGCGCTGTTGCAAGGATTCCTGTTGTGTTGTGGATGAATTGAGGCTTCACAGGGCCACTTCCAACTCACCAATCAAACGCAGGGTAAGATTGAAACAGTCGTGGTCGCCTGGACAGGAAAACTAGGACCCGAACCATCAGGAAGTCATGACAGCAATATCAAGATGAAATGAAGCCCAAAGATAAAAAAGAACTGGCTTCAAATATTCACATCGCCAAATAGTCAAATAGCCAAATTGTCAAATAGTCAAATAGCCAAGTAGCCGAATAGCCAAATAGCCCTAAAATAAAATGTTGTTTTTACCACATGTTCGTAAAGATAAGGGCAAAATCTTACCTCATTGATTAGTGGACTTTAACGAAAAAAAACTTGACCGTCCGCCCTTTCAGAGCTGGTGGCAGGATTGGTCTGCTGCCTTCGGCGGTTCAACAGTAAAGGGAACGAAAATACAAATCTCTCTTGCAACCAGACGTGACAAATCTTAGTGATATTTATATTTAGTCTTGCCAACCTTATTCTCAACCTGGAGCACTTTAACCTAGTTCCGAACTTACACTGACCACCAGTTAATACGTCAAGTATGGGCAGGCCATGGAAAATTATCAAAAAGAAAATTATGATCAAACAGTTCAAAGTCACTAATCACGATTAAAACAAAGTTCAAAAAAAATTGCCACAAATCCATACTGCATACTCAACCTTAAATGATCGATCTCGACATGCCGTGTTCGTGTCAACGAATGCGTATACATTCACAGCAAATGCTAACTGAACTATGTTACCGACTATAACCTTATACTTTTAATACTGAAATTGAATGTAAACAAATGAGAGTTTATTAAAAATAAAATATTTACGACTTTTAAATTCAAACCAAATAATGTGATATATAAACTACAGCAATTTACGAACTGTGTTAAAAAAAAATTGATAAGTTACAAGACCAAAAGAGATGTAAACCAAAAAAAATAAATTCTATGTTTACTATTTTAAATTACGGGATAAATAATTAAATTTACTCAGGTAAAAATATACAAATTATATCATATTACTAAAAACATGTAGCATTGATGCTAACTGGTAAATTTAAATGCTACATAATGTCTTTATTTCTTTTTAAACCCGCTTTTTCCATTACATAATTAATGATGGTTGTTCGAATTTTGGGGCTCTACCATCAACGTTGATGAGCAGAAATTGAGTTAGTGGAATGAATTATGCCTGTTAATTTATTTGCTGTATCAGTATTTGTTGTTTGTCCTGAAGTAAGATCTACCGGTTGTCTCGAAAATGGTTTATCAGTTTTTTTCACCCCATGAGATTCTTTTTAAAACTGCAATTCTAGACCAGGATGAGTTGTGCTCACTTTTCTTAAATTCTCATGATTTATAAGGGTATATCGCTAATAATTTTGTTGATTAAAGGTGAAGAAAATATTTATAATCTTAAGCAATACATATTTGAATAATTCTCAATCTGGTTTTCTAATGCTGCGGCTTAATAAAAATAATAAGCAATTAATTTAATATTAATCATAGAAAAATGGTCCGTTTTTTCAGGTTTGCCATCCAGTTTCTTTTGTTGGTATTTTTTTTTTCGTTAAATAGTACTGTTATGTTTCTTCTGTTATCATTGAGTTTACTGATATTGTTGTTATAAATTCTAATAATAATTTCTTGATTTTGTCTATTATTGTGATTTCTTCGGCTTCAAGAAATCTTTCAAAATGTATAATCTGAAGGGCGAGTAATAATAAGGAGTGCAAACTTTTACAGCTGTTAAAATGTTTTCTTGTTATAAGATTGTTGGCTGAGCCGCTCGCAAGTAATTCAGAATTAACTATTATATTAATAATCCTATAATTTTCGATAATCTTGAACAAATTATCAAATCGTGGTTTTTCAATACTTTTAGGTTGTAAAGCAATTTTAGCAAATGTTAAGTCATAAGTTATTTTCATGTATGATTCATTATATTCAGATGCAATTTTATGAGCTATTTTCAGGGTTTCTAGAACTACAAAAGTTAATAAAAAAAGGATCAGCAGAATATTTAATGGGGATAAAATTGTCAACAAATAGAGTGACAGTAGATAGACTATATACACTATGTAAAAGAAGACAAAAATATATATTTTTACTATTAAAGTGACACTAAGCTTCTTAAAATTAATTGGAGGGGTTATTTAAACAATATAGTTAATAAAAAAAAGGATCAGCAAAATATTTAATGGGAGTAAAGTTGTCAGCAAGTAGAATAATAGCAGATAAACTATATATACTATAAAAAGATAAAAATAAATATTTTTATTATCAAGTTTATATTAAGCCGCTTGAAATTAATTGTAAGGATCGTTTAAATTATACAATTAATAAAAATAGGGTCAGCAGAATATCTAAAGGGGGAAAACTTGTCAGCAGACTAATACATTTGGTTGGCTTATACTAGAATTCAATACCTGCTCTGCATTTATTCTCCCCTTGCTGACGATCTTCCCCCTGTGGAATTGACTGCTGACTTTTTGCTTCTTATTTTTTTTACCGTAAATAATGATCTATGTAAGTTTCATTCAAACTAAAATGAATTGAAGTTAATTTTTTTATTCAGGCCTATTTATCCTGCTGACGTATAATTCACGATTATCTTTGTTGCTGACTATTGTTGTAATTATTATTATAATTTAAACATTGGGTGTATAAATTTTCATACTACCTAAGACATAATTGGATTTTTTTTATAATAGAGAATTTTTCACCACCTGGTCCACGCCTAGTATACCGGTTGATGTTTGATTCCGTTGTTATTCATTTCTAAACAATCCATTCTACTTGGAATTGACTGACTTGAAATCATCATTAAAAATGCAATACTACCTCCCGAACTATTACCTCATCCAATAGTTGACTCATCCTATGCAATGTGAAGATGTTCATTATTTTCTAAAAAAAGCTTACTTAAAAAGAAACCTATTTTGCTCCCATTTCATTAGATTTAAAATTGTGTAGAAATTTCTATATTTCATTTCTTCTGAGTCTTTGTTATCGCATTGATTAGTATGATATTCCTTCCTACTACTTTCTGGAGCTTTTTCTTTTTCATTATTAACTTTTAGTCAAACAAAATATTAGCCTGCGGTATAGACTTGTTCCTTAATTTTTATATTTTTGATTCATATTTCTTTCATTTGTTTGACGGTTTCTTTATACCTGTAGCTCGATGCTTTGTTCTATTTACTTTCTTCCTTCGTACATCATTCATCTTTCTTTCACCGCTTTTGTTTTTGTTCAATGTAAATTGTTATTTACCATTGTTAAGAATCACAACTTCTCTAAAGATGTAACATGTGCTGTATACGATTAGGTTCGATTATATTGATTACCAAAGAAGTAGGAAACTGTAGTAAGTCAATTAACTTTTTGACAGATACAATCTAGTTTTTAAATCGCTATTTGTAACTGAAAAAATGGACTTTATTTATTCGTTTTCAGATTTACCAACTACATTTTAAAGAATGGCCGGATCAAGGAGTGCCCTTGTCCTCTAAAAGTCTGATTCCAATTTTTAAAAAACTACAATACATGAGTGCTAATGACTTTCCAGTAATTGTCCATTGCAGGTAATATTGGTGATATCAGGAATTATTTACGCTAATATGCGCAAACTTGACATATAAAACTAAACTGTTCATGTTAATAATTTTTTATTCCTGTCCCCATGCTGGTCGCCATTACATAACCATACAATTTGTATGGCAACACTGAATTCTCTGCAAGATTTTTTATTAGCGTGAATATGTCGTATTTAAATGCCAATTTCAATATTCAAAATAAGTTTAGATTATAGCTAACTCTTTCTTCAATATATCTGAAACCATAAATCAGTTTTCCTTTTTTTAGGAGACAGGTTGATTCAGAATATTCCATAAAAAAAAACGGCAAAATTAGGATTTTGTGTACAACTCATTTGTCTTGAATTTCTTAGTTTAAACTTTCCGCAAAATTATAATTTTTCTTTAAAAGTAATTCTTTTGGAGCTAATTTTTTGTACTCCTTTGGAGGAGCGTAAATATAGATGAAACTTTTAAACAGTATATATTTTAATTTTACTATTACGGAATGTTAGGTCCTAATAATAGACGAGAATATTTTTTTTATTATGAGTTTATATATTTTATTTTTTTTTCCAAAAAAATATGTTCTAAAAATGAATAGAGTCTAATTTTATTGTTAAATATACGTTTTTAAAAAGATTGTGGAAAAGCAGGGGATATTGTTCTATATAAAATGAATACGATCTACATCATTTCTCTGGACGTTAATAGTAAAAAGTATAAAAGCAATTATTTTCAAAAAATTTTTCAGTATCCTTTTATATCATAAATTAACAAGTATGTATACTATTTAATGTATGGTCTCGAAATGTCCGTATAATCTATTGGGGAGTAATAGAATTTCCTCATCTAAAAATGACTTTAATTAAGGATTCTATAAAATTATTTTCTCGTCGATAATTTACGTATTTTTATGCAGCTAAAACATTCATAATAATAACTTTTGTTTTATTTTCTTAAAGTAATAAATAATGAAATATATATCTATAACAATAAAAATTATACAATTTTTACATATGTTTATTTATATTTAAACATTCCATATTATATGTATTCATTTGTATTTTAGTCATATTGGTTTTTAAATATATAATAATTTTAAATTATAACATATTACCTCCTTTGATACTCAGCTTTGAATGAAGATGAAACACGAACTCGATAGCAGTAAAACAATATTATTAATGTCTGTTAATACACATCTAAATAAAGACTTTTTTTTAAGGTCTGCGTATGTTATTAGGTTCGAGTTTAGTTGTTCCAGCATGTTTGCATCAAACATTGTTTTATAGCTTTTTATAGGCGATTTCTTTAAAGGAAGTACACAATAAATAAATTTTTGTTCATCTTCTTCTTGTAACTACTTCCAGAAAAATACTCCGAACAGAGTCACTAGTCTGATATAAAATAATTATCATCATAACGAACTGGTTTGAACTATTGAATTTGAAATTTGTTTTCTTTAAGGTAACTTTCATATATCATATCCATACGATTTAAGTCGCTTCCCTCCTATGCGCAATTTAAATCTAGAGTACAATTTTAAATAAATATTAATAAATGCTTTAAAACTTCCCAATGATAATGATATAAATTACAATTTACTAGATAATGTATTTGTACAATCTACGATCCAGAACCGCATCTTTCTGACATAAAAAAAAACGTGTTTGAAAATTCTAGTAAAGTATTATACAAAAAGCATAAAGCAAGTAAAAGCAGAAATAAATTACCGTCAAAATAAAAAGTATTCATATACCAAGGCTTATCTGTAAAATATCGAGGTTTCGTGGATATGAAATGGAACATGGAGATTTTTGCATCATAGCGTTCAGATTAACCTAAATAACGATAAATTTGATACGCATCGTTTCAAAAAATTGGGCAACATTGTTTTTATTAATAAAAATATAAAATTAACGAAAAAAAAAACGTTTTTTTTTTTAATTTTATCTCGTGTAACTTTGAAGGTATTCATTTTAGAGGAAAGTTGAAAAGGAGAAAAAGTTTCGCAATGAAATTTTCCATAAGATAGGGTTGATGAAAAGTCTCAAAATATATTTCCATTATTGCAAAATAGCAATAATGAAAAAAAAGGTAAAAAATACAGTTTTTTAATCAATTTTTTTCGAACATTTAAATCTACCTGAGGACCTTCATATTACAACAAAGAAAACTTTATGCCATGATAAAATAACACATTAAAATTCGTTAAGATCGAATCTATACTTTTTGCACAATAATTGTGTAATCCGATTTCAGTTACAAAAATTGACCATATTTCAAGTTTGTCTGAGTCCAAAATATCACGTAAATGTATTTAAATTTATTTTCAACATATAGTAGGGAACTCAAGTTTTCCAACGCTTTTTTCAGAATCAAAATCGGATAATTTGGACGCCTTCAGGAATTGTTTAAAGACATTGTTGATATTTTTGCTTATAAACAAATAGATTATCTTGGCGGATTTTCATTTTCTTTTGCAATGCATGGTTTGAAAGTATTTGGAAAGATGCTTCTTTTCGTGAAAAAAATTTTTAAATCCGTCAATTGGTTCCGAGACAGCCTGTTACGGTGAATCTATAAACAATACAGACCTGATTCTTGAACCAAAAACTTTGTCTCGCCGAGTTCTTTTTTGATACAGATATTTAAATATTTATGTTATTGAAAACTTCAAAAAAAAATTAAAAGAAAATTGAATTCGAAGATTCAAAATACATATCTGAAAAGAATTTTCATTTTCTTGGCTTCTAATCGAGCGATTTTGCTCATTTTTTTTAAACCGATGTACCGCGAATAATGGAGCTCAAATATCATAATGCCATGTGCCCATCATGCATTCAATTTGTTATAAACCAATGACGTTATCTATGCATCATACTTACAGGATACCGTACCCTTCAGTATTCCAAGCGAATCTTTATTTATTGATATAATTTAGCATACTATAATGATATATATATATATATATATATATATATATATATATATATATATATATATATATATATATATTTATATATATATATATATATATATATATATATATATTTATATATATATATATATATATATATATATATATATATATATATATATATATATATATATATATATATATATATATATATTTACTTTAATTATAAAAATTGTTTGAACAAACTGAAAAAAATTTTGGTTTTAAATTATTTTATTCGTAAAACATAGATGAGAATACAACAGTTATTCTTTATAAATTATGTTCAAAAAGTTCAATAAAGCACTCTTAACACTAAATGTTATATTATAAACTTTACAGAGTGCAGAAAAACATTTTTTTTTTTTAAATTTTTTTCATTCGAATCGGGCTCTCTTAGGCTGTGGAATGTCCAGATCAGCATTTTCATTGAAATCGTATATCGATATCGAAACAGTCATTTTCTATTTTTCTGGCAACTTCTTCAAAATCAATTACCTTTTCCAGAAATTTCTTCTAAGTCAATATATTGGCTTTGTGCATTTTTGCAAGTTAGTCCGTTGCAGTTTGAGCAGTAATCAGTACATTTTAATCCATGCTTAATACAGCCACATAATGTGGAACACTCTTTTATACATTTACAGCTTATTTTTTTCAATAGACTGGCAACAGTATATCTGTAAAGTACATTAATTAATTGAAACCGACTAAAAATTAAATTGAAAAAAGGAAGTATAACGAATGGTTGTGACTCATCAAAATCGTTCAAATTATAATTGAAAAAGTACTTACCTTATAAGTTCAATTATTGATATTACTTAATTATCAACACGCTCCACACAAGTTGTTTTTCGTTTATCTAATGATACTTCTTTTATATTGTAGTAAATTAAAATTAAACAGAAAGTAAAACAAAACAAACGATTACTTTATGGTCATGCACATTTATAAAATACAATTTTTGGTAACACTGTAGCCAGTATCTTTCCACATATAAGAACAAATAATAACTAGAGACTAACTCTCTTTAATGCCTATTCTATACCTTTAGAAAGCCGGTTTGCGCAGATGTTTCTTACTCTCGCCCCACGACTTTCATGTTAACGGTTACATTTTAAAGCATCATGCTCTCATCTCCGAAAATATTATATCTCTAATTATTTGTAGAAATATTGTATTACGTATAATTTAAAAACTATTAGGTTTTCATATATGATTGATATAAAATAATTATTTTATTTTTATTTTTTACGAATAAAATAATTTAAAACCAAAATTTTTTTCAATTTGTTTAAACAATGATTGTATAAATAATTTTGGTAATTAAAGTGAATATATATCGTTATAGTATGCTTAATTATATTAATAAACAAAGATTCGCTTGGACAGTCCAATATTATAGGGTGCAATGTGCTGTAAGTGTGATGCATAAATAACGTCATTTGTTTATAACAAAATGAATGCATCATGGGCACATGGCATTATGATATTTGAGCTCCATTATTCGCGGTATATCGGTTAAAAATAAAATTTTTATAAAAAAATTGAATCGACTTCTAAAAGTGTGCTAAAAAGTGAAAAATAACTAGAAATTTTTATATGAAATTGAAATTTTTTAAGTCGGCGTCAAACTAATACCTGACAAAATGTGATTCGCATAAACAGATTAAAAATACTTTATTTGTAATTGCTTTCTTACCATAGTTTATATACCGAGTGTCAACGAATCTATTAGACAAGTCATAATTTCTAGAGTATTATGTGTATCAAAATGAGAATTGGTACAGGTAAATGGTATATGAAAGGGAGAGTTTTCGCATATTTTCCACTTTACGGCCACTTCCGGTTTCACCGGAAATGGCCCCGGTTTTGAATTTTTAAATCGAACACCCTGTATGTTTTAATATTTTTGGATTTCTGAGACAATTCTAGATCAGAATGTGACATTTTAAAAACTTTTTACGTCTACTTCATTTAAAATTGCATCTAGGTGGCCATGATTGGACGCAAACTAATCTAAGGGCCTTAGGTGATGTCAAAAAAATACAATCGCAAAGTTTTAGTTACTAGTATGAAGGACAGGAATAAGACAAGTTGACAAAATTACGTTTTCATTTCTAACTATTAATTTTCAAATGGCGACCCCTTTTTGACAACTTCTTTTCGAAAAAAGCATTCTTTGACGAATCTAACGGTACTAATTTATTTACGATTGGATTAGACACAAGAACAGAAGTTAAATATTATTAAGCAAAATACTGGATAATTTATTTACTTATGACAAGTGCGCCATGGACAGCCATAATGCATAATAATTTGCAACTGTTTTTATCAAGTCTTCTTTGGAAAACAAAGCACTCACTTAAGTAGATAATGACAGTGACATACGCTCTAAGAACAGACGTAAAAGTTTCTTAGTTTTCGTTAAGTTTAGTTTAAATTTTCGTTAAAATAATGTATACTCAAAGTGAAAAAGTGGATATTTTATTATTATTTTGAGAGTGTCATAGAAATTCAAGGAATGCTGCCGAGTTGTATGCTCATAGATATCCAAATCGGCAACATCCAGCCCATCAGTATTTTCCGTATGTCGAGACTCGTTTTAGGCAAATAAGAAATCAAGAGGCGGAACAGAGGTTTATCATAAATGAAGAGACTGAGATTAACGTACTTGCTATGGTTGAGGTTGTTAAAACAGTTTCGTTAAGGAAAATTAGTCATGAACTGCATATAAGTTATGAATCAGCAAGAAAAATACTGAAAAAGCATGGCTATCGAGCATTTAAATATCAGTTACATCAACATTTGTATACTGAGGATGGCGATAGACGGGTAATGTTTTGTGATTGGCTGCTTCAAAATTATAGAGTAAACCCAAACTTTATCGATTTTATTATATTTTCCGATGAATCCCGATTTACAAATAATGGTATGTTCAATAAGCAAAATACTCGGTACTGGGCCCAACAAAATCAACATGAAATGAGAGAAGGCAATTTTCAAGAAAGATTTGGCGTCAATGTCTGGGCTGGTATCGTTGGAAACAGAATAATTGGGCCAATATTGTTTCAAGGTCAGTTAACAGGGGTTAGATACTTAGGTTTTCTTCAAAATGAAATCGAAAATCATCTCAATGATATACCTTTAGCAGTTTTACGGCGAACTTACTTTCAACAAGATGGAGCACCGCCTCACAATACCAGAGAAGTTCTTAATTATTTAATAGAGCATTTTAATAATCGAATTATTGCAACCAATGCTCCGGTACGGTGGACAGCTCGCTCACCGGATCTTACTGTGCTCGATTTCTTTGTCTGGGGATATGTTAAAGAAAGGGTTTACTATAGAGCAGCCCCAGCTACTCTTGAAATATTAGAAGAAAGAATTTTACGGGCATTTAGAAGTATAATGCCCCAAATGCTACAAAACGTGTTGAGAAAAACAATTGAACGAGCTGAAATGTGTGGTGAAAAAGAAGGAATGCACTTTGAACATTTACTACATTAAACTTTTTAACAAATTCAGCTACTGTAATTTCAAATATTTTAAGTGCGTCGTCTAAGTTATTAGTTTATTTTGTTAGTTTTTTGTTAATTTTGTTAAATTTTTAATCCAATTCCTGTCTTTCATACTAGTCACTAAAACTTTGCGATTGTATTTTTTTGACATCACCTAAGATCGTTAGATTAGTTTGCATCCGATCATGGCCACCTAGATGCAATTTTAAAAGTGGCTCTAAAAAAATGAAGTAGACGTAAAAAGTTTTTAAAATGTCACATCCTGATCTAGAATTGTCTCAGAAATCCAAAGGTGTTAAAATATACAGGGTGTTCTATTTAAGAATTGAAAACCGGGGCCATTTCCGGTGAAACCAGAAGTAACCGAAAAGTGGAAAATATGCGAAAACTCTCCTCTTCACATAACATTTACCTGTACCAATTCTCATTTTGACACACATAATACTCTAGAAATTATGACTTGTCTAATAGATTCGTTGATACCCTGTATATTAGTAGTTATTTATTTTATATAGAAATAATTTGGCGCCGAATTCAAAAATTTCAATTTCATATAAAAATTTCTAGTTATTTTTCATTTTTTAGCGCACATTTAGAAGTCAATTTTTTTATAAAAATTTTATTTTTCGATTTTTAGTTTTGAATTCACTATGATATTCATAAATTATTTGAACTAAGTGCTAATCGAAATTAGTGTACCTCGCAATGACTCCAAGGTGGCAAAAAAGTACCCATTTTATCAATAATTGTAAATCACTCTGAAATGAACCACTAAAAACTCTTTAACTTTTAGAGTTCTCCAAATACCAATGAAATTGTGTCAAACAAATATTTAGTCTGTCATAGTAAATTCACTATCTTAATTTTCAAATTAATTTTAGATTGATAATATAGGCCCCAAAACTTTCCAATATCGATATTTAAAGAATTTGAGACATAAATTTCTGAACCCGATATATTTTATATTGCATATTGAGTTTGTATACGCCTCAAGAACCCCGCAATATCACTTTTATATGAAACCAGTAAATGTAAATTTTTTAGTCCCTCATATTGTATCTTATTAGTATAATAGTTGTAAAAATTAACTTCATATTCGTAATACACCACCCCAACCTCCTAATACCAAATTTGAAAAAATGCGAATAAAGTAAAATTTTCAACCCACCATATTGAATTTCAAAAAAATAATTTTAACGTTTTAATCTAATCTAAATCTAAACCCTTCAAAGTCCCCTAATACCAATTTTAGAGGAAATTCAGAAATTTAAAATTTCTAAACGGTCATAATGCATCTGACATATTAGATTTTCTTAAAATAAATTGATATTCGCCATTTACATCCTCAAAAACTATTCAGTTCCACATTTGAACAAAGCCAGATTGAGTTTTTCAGAAAATATTTTAATTTCGTAATTAATACTAACAAAAATCCTCCAATACTGACTATAGACAAAATCGAGAGATGTTGAATTTTTAATCCTCCATCTTAGATCCGTCCTATTTAATTTCATTTTAAATCATATCAAATTCGTAATGTGCTATCATATCAATTTTGAAAAAAAAATCGGACAAAATTAATTTTTCATCCACCATATTGAATACGCCATATTGAATTTTTTGAAAACAATTTTAGATTCGTCATGTGTGACCCCGAAAACTCTTCCGTACTAATTTTGGAGAAAATCGGACAAAATTGATTTTTTCATCCGCCATATTGAATTTTTTAAAAATTATTTTAGATTCGTCATGTGCAACCCCGAAAACTCCTCCGTACCAATTTTGGAGAGAATCGGACAAAATCTATTTTTTTGTCCGCCATATTGCATCCGCCATATTGATTTTTTTTTTAAATGTTTTGAATTCGTTTTGTGTAACCTCGAAAACTCCCTCAAACCAATTTTGGAGAAAATCGGACAAAATTAACTTTTTTTGGCCGCCATATTGGATCCGCCATTTTGAATTTTTTAAAAATAATTTCAGATTCGTTTGGTACAACCCCGAAAATTTCTCCATACCAATTTTGGAGAAAATCGGAAAAAATTAATTTTTTTGGCCGCCATGTTGTAAACGCCATCTTGTATTTTACTGCACCAATTTCGTCCAAAAAATATGGGACCACCGCAGCAACTTCCTGAATATAACGTAAAAAATTTCATTCAAATCGGTGCAGCCGTTCCGGAGTAATGGGTGTACATACTTAAAAAAATACATAGTCGACGAATTGTGTACCTCCTTCTTTTAGAGGTCGGTTAAAAATGATCAAAATCACTCCATTAGAAGCCGAGAAAATGAGATTTTTTTTAGATATGTATTTTGAATCTTCGAATTCAATTTTAAAATGAGAGCTCCTCACCACTATTTTTTTCATTTTTCACGCACATGGGCGATATTCTTTTCATTGTTTAGTAAAGTTTCCGATAACATAAACATTTAAATATTTTTATCAATAAAATTTTTATAAAAAAATTGAACCGACTCCTATAAGTGCCCTAAAAAGTGAAAAAAACCATAAATTTTTATATGAAATTGAACTTTTTGAAGTCGGCGCCTAGCTAATACCTGACAAAATGTGATTTGCATAAACAGATTAAAAATACTTTATTTGTAATTGCTTTCTTACCATAATTTGTATATATTAGTAGATATTTATTTCGTGTACAAATAATCTGGCGCCGACTTCAAAAAGTTCAATTTCATATAAAGATTTATGGTTATTTTTCACTTTTTAGGGCACTTTTAGGAGTCGGTTCAATTTTTTTATAAAAATTTAATTTTTCTATTTTTAGTTTTAGAATTAATTATGATATTCATAAATTATTTGAACTAAGTACTAATCGAGATTAGTGTACCTCGCAACGATTCCAAACTGGCAAAAAAGTACTCATTTTATCCAAAGTTGTAAATCACCCTAAAATGAACCACTAAAAATTCTTTAGTTCTTAGAGTTTTCCAAATACCAATCAAATTAAGTCAAACAAATATTTAGTCTGTCATAGAAAATTCACTAGCTTAAAATTCAAATTAATTTTAGATTGGTAATATAGGCCCCAAAACCTTCCAATATCCATATTTAAAGAAAATAAATTAATTTTTTATCCACCATATTGGATACGCCATATTGAATTTTTTTAAAATAATTTTGGATTCGTCATGTGTGACCCCGAAAACTCTCCCGTACCAATTTTGGTGAAAATCGGACAAAATTGATTTTTTTGTCCGCCATATTGAATCCGCTACATTGAGTTTTTTAAAAATAATTTCAGATTTTTTATGTGAGGTCCCGAAAACTTCTCCATACCAATTTTGGAGAAAATAGGACAAAATTGATTTTTTCGTCCGCCATATTGAATCCGCCAAATTGTATTTTTTAAAAATTATTTTAGATTCGTCATATGCGACTCCAAAAACTCCCCGTACCAATTTTGGAGAAAATCGGACAAAAACGATTTTTTTGTCGGCCATATTGAATCCGCCAACTTGAATTTTTTTAAATTATTTTAGATTCGTCATATGCGACCCCAAAAACTCCCCTGTACCAATTTTGGAGAAAATCGGACAAAATTAATTTTTTGACGGCCATATTGGATCCGCCATATTGAATTTTTTAAAAATTATTTTAGATTCGTCATATGCGACTCCGAAAACTCCCCCCGTACCAATTTTGGAGAAAATCGGACAAAATTGATTTTTTCGTCCGCCATATTAGATCCGCCATATTGAATTTTTTAAAAATTATTTTAGATTCGTCTTATGCGACCCCGTAAACTCCCCCTTACCAATTTTGGTAAAAATCGGACAAAACTGATTTTTTCGTCCGCCATATTGAATTTTTTAAAAATAATATCAGATTTGTTATGCGCTACCTCGAAAACTCCCCCATACCAATTTCGAAGAAAATCAGACTAGATTAAAAAATTTTGTCCGCCATATTGGGTCCGCCATTTTGAATTTTTTAAAAATAATTTCAGATTCGTTGGTTACAACCCCGAAAATTCCTCTATACCAATTTTGGAAAAAATCGAACAAAATTAATTTTTTTGACCGCCATATTGTAAGCGCCATCTTGGATTTTACTGCACCAATTTCATCTAAAAAAATATGGGACCACCGCAGCAACTTTCTTTACATAACGTAAAAAATTTCATTGAAATCGGTGCAGCCGTTCCGGAGTAATCGGTGTACATATATATATATATATATATATATATATATATATATATATATATATATATATATATATATATATATATATATATATATATATATATATATATATATATACAGGGTGTCCAAGATAAGGATCCTAAGCATGGGGATCTCGGAAACAGTTGGAGATACGAGGTCGGCTAAATTAGAGAAAAGTTGCGCAATTTAGTGCTAAATTAAACGCAGTTAAAAAAATTTAAAAATTTCAAACACTTCCGGAGATTTCCGGAAAAAAACGAAATTTGGCAAAATCGTTTTTAATTTTTGCAGGCTTTATTTAAAGAGATATCAGAAAATAAAAGGTAGATTCTCATTGCCACTTTTTATTTTTTTATGATATGGTCTAAACAAAATTTAAATCCGACGTTTCGTTTCTGAGATACCATCATGAACTTTCATTTTTTATATGGAACAAAAAAAAGTATCCCATGTATTTGATAGCATTTTTTATTACAAATTCAACGATGTATCACCCTTGCATATCGAATACGTAGTTCAAGTACTTTCCATAAGAGCTCCATGAGAGCGAGAGAGAAAGGTATATCAGTTTTATAAAAGCCAATGAACTACACACTTGATATGCAAGTGTGATACACCGTTGAATTTGTAATAAAAAATGCTATCAAATACATGGGATACTTTTTTTGTTCCATATAAAAAATAAAAGTTCATGATGGTATCTCAGAAACGAAACGTCGGATTTAAATTTTGTTTAGACCAAATTATAAAAAATAAAAAGTGGCAAGAAGAATCTACCTTTTATTTTTTGATATCTCTTTAAATAAAGCCTACAAAAATTAAAAACGATTTTGCCAAAATTCGTTTTTTTTCCGGAAATCTCCGGAAGTATTTTGAATTTTTAAAATTTTTAAATTGCGTTTAATTTAGCACTAAATTGCGCAACTTTTCTCTAATTTAACCGACCTCGTATCTCCAACTGTTTCCGAGATCCCCATGGTTAGGATCCTTATCTTGGACACCCTGTATATATATATATATATATATATATATATATATAAAATACATAGTCGACGAATTGAGAACCCCCTTCTTTTAGAAGTCGATTAAAAAAGAACTCGGCAAGACAATGTTTTTGGTCAAGAATCACGTCTATATTTTTTATAGATTCACCGGAACAGGCTATCAAATTTGGCAGTTTGTATCTCGGAAATCAATTGACGATTTGAAATTTTTTTTCACAAAAGAAGCTTCTTTGCAAGTACTTTCAAACCATGTATTACAAGAAAAATCCAATGAAAATCCGCCGAGATAATCTATTTGTTTATAAGCAAAAATATCAACAATGTCTTTAAACAATTCCTGAGGGCGTCCAAATCATCCGATTTTGATTCTGAAAAAATCGTTGGAAAACTTGAGTTCCCTGCTATATGCCGAAAATAAATTTAAATACGTTAACGTGATATTTTGGACTCAGACAAACTTGAAAAATGGTCAAATTTTTGTAAACGAAGTCGGATTGCAAAATTATTGTGCAAAAACTATCGATTCGATCCTAACGAAATTTAGCGTGTTATTTTATCATGGCATAATGTTTCCTTTCCTTTAATATGAAGGTCATCAGAGGAATTTAAAACTGTTTTTTTTTTACCTTTTTTTAATTATTGATATTTTACAATACGGAAAATATATTTTGAGATTTCCTTATCTTATGGCAAATTTAATTGCGAAACTTTTAATCCTCTTCAACTTTCCTCTAAAATGAATATCTTCAAATTTACACGAGAGAAAAGTTGGAAAAAGCTCTTTTTTTCGTTAATTTTATATTTCTATTAATAAAAACAATGTTGCCCAACTTTTTGAAAAGACACATATCAACATTATCGTTATTCAAATATCTCCATGTTCCATTTCACATCCACCTAAAAACAGATAAGCCCTGGTCTATCAGTCAATGTCAAGAATACGCTCTCATCAATATAATGAAAGTTTGGGGAATTCATTGTGGCCATTGTCGGTATAGTCAAAGTACTGAATAAACTGAGAAATGCCGTATGAAATAAGTGACATGTCTGGGTGTTTTAGTTTATATAACTTCTTATCATTAGGTTTCACGTTACTATAAAGTTCATGAATGGACTTTATATTTACTTCGTCATTTAATATATATTCATTCCACTTAAAGGCTTAAAAAGTTAAAGTACAAAAAAACAACTTTTTTTTTCATTTACATATTTACACACAAAATTATTAAGGAATTCAAAGCACTACAATAAAAAAAATTATTTCAACGATTTTGTGCTAATGCGGCATTCAGCAGTAATTTACGGATCTAGGGAAATTTCGACCTCCCTGTTCCTATATCACATGATCAATATCATTTTCATATTATGTCCGTCAAATCCACAAGTTTTAAATATATAAGGGAGCTATCTTTTCGTTTTGAACAGTAAATGAATTAGATAAGCGTCGATCGGGAAAATTCATTTTATAAAATATTTCAAAAAGAGGGCAATATTTTGGCCACTCTTAATACATAAATCATATTTATTAATCCATCCTTATGAAAATTAATATTAAAATATAAGATAAATGCAACAAAACTAATCTTCAGTATATAGATATTAGACTAAGTGGTAGAGGTTGTAAATTTGACGCTTTTTAACCGACTTCTAAAAGAAGGAGGCTCTCAATTCATCGACTATGTATTTTTTTTATGTATGTACACTGATTACTCCGGAACTGCGGCACCGATTTGAATGAAATGTTTTAATTTATATTCAGGAAGTTGCTACGGTGGTCCCATATTTTTGGACGAAATTGGTGCAGTAAAATCCAAGATGGCGCTGATAATATGGCGGCCAAACAAATTCTTTTGTCCGATTTTCTCCAAAATTGATATGTGGAAATTTTCGGGGTCGTACACAACGAATCTGAAATAATTTTTAAAAAATTCAATACGCTGGATCCAATATGGTGGACGAAAAAAATCAATTTTGTCCCATTTTCTCCAAAATTGGTATAGGAGAGTTTTTGGAGACGCACATAACGAATCTAAAATTATTTTAAACAAATTCAATACGGCGTATTCAATATGGCGGATAAAAAATTAATTTTGTCCGATTTTTTTCAAAATTGGTTTGGGGAAGTTTTTTGGGATCGCACATTAGGAATTTAAAATTATTTATAAAAAATTTAATATGGTGGATCCAAGATGGTGGATTAAAGATTTTGCATCTCCCGATTTTGTCTAAAACCATTATTGGGGGATTTTTGTTAGTGTTAATTACGAATTTAAAATATTTTTTGATAAACTCAATCTGGCGGATTTAATATGGCGTCCAAAAACTTTAGATTTTTCGATTTTCTCCGAAACTGATGTACTGGGTTCTTGAGGATGTAAGCCATAAATTTAAAAGTATTTTTCCAGAATTCAATATAGCGAAGTAAAAGTTTTACATTTTTCGATTTTGTTCAAAGGTGGGACTGAATTGTTTTTGAGGATATAAATAGTGAATATA
Source organism: Diaprepes abbreviatus (assembly GCA_034092305.1). Lineage (NCBI taxonomy): Eukaryota > Metazoa > Arthropoda > Insecta > Coleoptera > Curculionidae > Diaprepes > Diaprepes abbreviatus. The sequence goes on from JASJET010000290.1 coordinate 2,376,719, forward strand.
AAATTATTTTAAGAAAATCCAATGTCGGATGCAATATGACGGTCTGGAAATTTTAAATTTCCGAATTTCATCCAAAATTGATATTACGGGGCTTTGAAGGGTTTAGATTTAGATTAGATTAAGACTTAAAATCATTTTTTTGAAATTCAATAAGCGGATGTAATATGGGTTGAAATTTTTACCTAATTCGCATTTTTTTCAGATTTGGTATAAGAGGATTTTCGGAGTCGTATATTACGAATATGAAGTTAATTTTTTAAACTATTAGGGTTGATAAGATACAATATGAAAGACTGAAAACTTTACATTTTCCTATTTTATCTAAAATTGATTTTGTTGGGTTCTTTGCGCGTATACAAACTCAATATGTAGTATAAAATATATCGAGCTAAGAAATTACGTCTCGGTTCTTTAAATATCTATAATAGAAGATTTTGAGACCAATATTACAAATCTAAAATTAATTTGAAATTTAATATAGTGGATTTACTATGACAAACGAAATATTTGCTTTACATATTTTCACTGGTATTTGGAGAACTCTAAGAATTAGAAAATTTTTAGTGGTTCATTTAAGGTGATTTACCAGTTTGGATAAAACGGGTACTTTTTTGCCACCTTGGAGTCATCGCGAGATACATTAATCTCGATTATTACTTAATTCCAATAATATATGGATATTATAATGAATTCAAAACTAAAATCGAAAAATTGAACCGATTTCTAAAAGTGCGCTAAAAAGTGAAAAATAACCATAAATTTTGTATGAAATTGAAATTTTTGAAGTCGGCACCAACTAATACCTGACAAAATGTGATTCGCGTAAACAGATTATAAATAGTTTATTTGTAATTTCATTAGAAATAATTTATAGTTATTTTTCACTTCTTAACTCACTTTCAGAAGTCGGTTCAATTTTTTATAAAAATTTTTTAAAATTTTATTGAACAATTTTTTCTTTTGCCACTACGATTCAAAAAATCATCAAAAAAAAATAAGAAAAAGTAAAGAAATCGATATATCTTAAAACTTTTAGCAACAGGTCCAGGATATATTGAACAAAAGTTGTTGTTTTTAGTAGTCTATAAAATAAAATAAAAAAGCTACAGGTATGTATGATATATTTGAATTTAAAATTTTTCGAATTGAACTAATCTGTTAAACATGCTGTAACTTTTATTGCAAATATTTATTAAAAATAGTCTAGCTTTGGTCTTTCTAGATAACAAATCTTACCCTTTAAATATATATATATATATATATATATATATATATAATATTATATATATATATATATATATATATATATATATATATATATATATATATATATATATATATATGAAATAAAATACGAACAGTAATGCAAACTTCTCTCCATCTTATACTTTCTGTGTTAGAGATTGCACAGTTAGAACAAATGTTAGGAGGAATCCGTGAAAGCCGCATAAACATATATATATATATATATATATATATATATATATATATATATATATATATATATATATATATATATATATATATATATATATATATGTATATATATATATATATATACATATATACAAGAACGATCCAGTTTTATATGTCAAGGTCCTCAAGTTCTTTAACTTTTGTTTAACAGATTTTATATTTTCTTAGAATTAAAAGCGTACATTAAATGCAGACTCGCTTTTTAGTGATGGAGCAGGCAAAAGTGGAACTATCATTTTATGCGACATATGTTTAAAAATGACTGCTGCCGAAGGTTATCTGGACATATTAGCCACTTTAGAATACATCCGAAGTCAGAGACTCAACATGGTCGATACTGCTGAGCGATATAAATTTGCCCACTTTATTATTTTAAATTATTTGATACATGCAAAATAACAATAGCCTGTGTGTTAGAAAAATTATTAATTATACAGCGTGCGCCAAACTCGATGGCGTACTAGATGTATTTGAAAAACCTCTTCTCATATCTTCCTGAAATTTTAATTGTGGTCATAATAGATAAATAACTCTTTAAAATATCTTGGAGATGTAACATCGTTAAATTTATCATCTGGTGATATCCAATTCTGTGGAAGATCCTGAACATATTTTGTATGACATATCCCGTATCTATTCCCATTTGCAGTACTAGTTGTACTAGGGTTAATTGCAGTAGCAATTAACCCTAGTACAACATCAATAGTTGATTGCTTAAGAGTTAGAGGAGGAAGTTTTGAACAATTTATGTAATAATTATTTCTTTTTTTATATTTTTTATATATATATATATATATATATATATATATATATATATATATATATAAGGTTTTTGGCCTTTATCAAACTGAAATACAAAAATGTTGACTAATATTACCATAATATAAGAATTCAGTCCAAATCACACATTCAGGATGCGCTTGATCGTTACATTTTTTTGCTGCATGGCAAAAAATAAAAACCTGGAACTTCATAAATTTTGTTCACAGCAACATACTATAGAAAATAAAAAACATTTATTAGAAACACTAACAGCACATATTAAAATATAATTATTAAAATTATTTATTATATACAAAAGGTTGCTGGTAAACTTGCTATTTTGATCAACATACAACCAACCGAATATTTTATATTAGAGAAGTGGTAGAAATAATCTGTTTAGATTTTTCATTTTTTGATTTTGTACTTAATTGCATACCTTGATTTCTGCATTTTCACCATTTCGTAAAATTCTCTTCTATTAAAAATTATTTTCTGATTATAAAATTTGAACTGAAATTAAAATTATGATTTCTTGTTTTTTCATGGTTTGTCAAGCAGTACTTTTTTTGTAATATTTGTTTCTGTTCAGTCTGTTTTCCAAATATTGACCTGTTTGCCCAATGTATTTAGCATAACAGTTCCCACAAGGAATTTCGTACACAATATTATTTTTTTTTATTTAGGGATTTTTGATTTTAATTTGGAAAATTCCTTGACAAAAATTTCTGAGATTAATGATCAAGTTACAAGTCATATCTTCTGAAGAGGTGCTGGAACTACCGTAACAAACCGTTTACAAAAGGGAGAGATTTTGTTTTTTCCTTTTGGTTCTTTTTTAATTACAGAAAATAAAAAACATTTATTAGAAACACTAACAGCACATATTAAAATTTTACCATTGTTTAGATTTATTCTTCTTTCTCTTTCTTGGGCCTTCGGTTCGGTCAGTGGAATAAAAATTAATTTATTTCCACATAAATGTTTTATTATTTTTTTACAAACGTTTCGACCTTATTCTTGGTCTTCATCAGTTTTTGCTACAAGCAATTTTTGAAACAGTCAGCAATTATTTTGCATGGAAATTAAAATACTGTGGAACTTACCTAACAATATCAATTTTTAAAAACATAAATACACAGATTATTAAAAGTTCCTCACAAAAGTCGTATATATGTTGTTTAATAAGTAATTTTCTATTTGCTGTAGTTAAAAAATATGGGATAATTCATTTAAAAAATCGACTTTTTGATATTTCTCTTAAACAAGTTTTCACTAATTTTTTACCCACTCTGTATAATTGAACGAGAAGAATAGCGCATTTATCATCTGAGGCACTGTTGTATACATTTTATTTTTCTAGTTGTAGTGCCAAGAAAGATATAACTTTTTATAATATAACCATTTTGCTCCCAAAAATTATAAAATAATTAATATCTGATAAACAGTAAAAGAAATGTAATGGAAAATAAGCTCAGGATCATTTATAAAATATAAAAATACAGTACAGACAGGATGTTCTACTTAAAATTGGATTTTGATATCTGCTAGTGATCTGGCAACATCACATCTTCAAAAATGTTTTAGGAGTCAGATCACTATCTGTTATGATTCAACCCAAATTTTAGAAAGATAGCTCTAGTAGTTTTCTCTATAATGGTAATAAGTCATCGAGTTTGTCGCACCCTGTTTAAAGAAATATTATCAAAAACCCAATCCATTCCAGCTCTCATCTTGGTTTAGAATTTTGTGGGGCTCAATTAGGGGATAATTGTTTGAACATTGTCAATTTATTTGCTGAACATTTTTCAGCAACATATGCTAATCGGGATATTAAGGTGAATGATTTTCTGCCTGATAGGTCGGTAGACAATTCTTCATTATGTGCATTATTACGAGTGTGTGATCAATTTGATAACACCAACTGTCTAAAGATACCTTATTTCACTAAACTTGGTGATATTCCGTCTGATTTTATCAAGAACTGTATTTACTCTTTAAAAGGTGTAAGGGAACAAAAGTTAATTACAATTTATGTTTATTTTACACTGTTTTACTTAAATATATTCCATTACACCGAGGAATTCTTATGCCGCTCTGTAAATAGATTTTAGACTTTACACTACTGTATATTTTATGTCTCTCCCCGAAAGCCGTTTCCCATAAAGGAATATAGATATCGGTTTTCAAACTTCAGGATAAACTCAGTTTTATTATTTTTGAGTCTTTCATCTGTTTTCTAAAAAAAAGATAAAGAATTTATATAGATATAATACTAAAGAAGTCGTAATCCATTAATATTTTAAAAATAAATGTAGCAAAAATTTTGGAAATATAATTCTAGAGATAAGTACTGAAAGATATGTTCGTGATCGACAAACACCGAGGGAGTGTTTTTTTTTTAAATTGAGCTAATTTTCCTATTGTTAGGTATATCAAAAATCACTGAGAATGTAGTAATTTCGTTTGTATGTTTGATCAGAGTCAGAAGGTTTTTCTTTATCTTCTTGTTTATTATTCTTGTCTAATTTTATATTTTTGAAGAGCGACAAAAAAAAAGATACATTTATTTTATTATATATTAAGGAAGAGTGTCCTATGTTCTTTTCTTTTTTTTTACAATTTAAATAGCTGTTTTCTTGTACCTATAATAAGAATATTTCTTTGCCGTTCTGTTCAAATGCTATTTAAATGCAATGATTATTAACTGGATTCAACATAGGGACCATATTAACTTTATTATTTTAAGTATATTAAAACTGTATTAACTGTTATTTTATTTCTCATTATTAAATAGATTTAAGTGCTTTGAGATGCTGGTGTTTGTTTTAATCAATACAAACCTTTTTGTGGGTAATCTCGCGGGCGTGCGCTCGTGTACTAAAAGAACTACCAGAAGAATCCTGACCTGTATAGTTATGCGGCAGTTTTTCCTGAATCAGTGGCGTAAATAGTGACTCTTCAGATCCCGCGGTACGAGGGGGTGGGGCGCTCAAGTCCCTTGATGAAAATGAATAAATATAAAGGATCAAGACGTGTGCAAAATAGTAGGGCACCTTTAAAAAACTGCGGGGAGGGGGCGCACGTACTCTTAGTTACATCACAGTGTTGAATCCCTCTATTTGTAGTGTTAGTAAGCTCTCTCTCTCTCTTCACACACATATATATATATATATATATATATATATATATATATATATATATATATATATATATATATATATATATATATATATATATATATATATATATATATATATATGTGAACTGAGGTTTTCCAATTTTCAATCCTTTCGTCAATAGAAAAATCTTCACGACGGCTGCTCGGCTTGGAGGAAGCACCGCTTGAAAATACCAGCTGAGATGTTGGCGAAACGTCGTGAAGATATTTCTATTGACGAACGGATTGAAAACCGGAAAAATACCAGTGCACAATCCACCATCCGTGAAAATCTACGTTACAACATATATACATATATATATATATATATATATATATATATATATATATATATATATATATATATATAGAGAGAGAGAGAGAGAGAGAGAGAGAGAGAGAGAGAGTTTGACCTTTATCAAACCGAAATACAAAAATGTTGAATAATATTACCATAATGTAAGAGTTCAGTCAAAATCACACATTCAAGATGTGCTTGATAGTTACATTTTTTGGCTACATGGTAACCTCATAAATTTTGTGCACAGCAACACACTACAGAAAATAAAAAACATTTATTAGAAAGACTAACAGCAGATATTAAAATTTTATTATTAAAATTATTTATTATATACAAAAAGTTGATGGTAAACTTGCTATTTTTATCAACACACAACCAACCGAATACTTTATATTAGATAAGTGGTAGATATAATCTGTTTAGATTCTTTATTTTGATTTTGTAGTTAATTGCATTCTGAATTTCCACAATTTCGTAAAATTCTCTTCTTTTAAAAATTATTTTCTAATTTTAAAATTTGAATGAAATTAAAATTATGATATCTTGTTTTCTCATGGTTTGTCAAGTAGTATTTTTTTTGTCAAATTTGTTACTGTTCAGTCTGCTTTCCAAATATTGACTTGTTTGCCCAATGTATTTAGCATAACAGTTCCCACAAGGAATTTCGTACACAACATTATTTTTTTTAGGGGTTTTTGATTTTAATTTGGAAAATTCCTTGATAAAAATTTCTGAGATTAATGACCAAGTTGCAAGTCATATTTTCTGAAGAGGTGCTGGAACTACCGTAACAAACCGTTTACAAAAGGGAGAGATTTTGTTTTTTCCTTTTGGTTCTTTTTTAATTACAGAAAATAAAAAACATTTATTAGAAACACTAACAGCACATATTAAAATTTTACCATTGTTTAGATTTATTCTTCTTTCTTGGGCCTTCGGTTCAGTCAGTGGAATAATGGACCGTTTACAAAAGGGAGAGATTTTGTTTTTGTCTTTTGGTTCTTTTTTTTTTAATTACTTTTTGTGTTATAAAATATGTTGGTTCTGTTTTGGAAAATTTTATTTATTAAGTCTGCCTGATAATTATTTAATTTAAAGGCGTTTTTGGCTTTTTCAACGGACACTATCGAATTTCTCATCAATAAAGGAACTTAGAACAGAATTTTCGATAAAGGTCTAGAACATTCTATTTGAAAACTAGAAGAGATAGCGACAAACGAACTTCACCATCGGATTTGTCATTAAAAAGAGGAGCCTAGAACCGAATTTTCGACAAAGTTGTAAAACATTCTATTTAGAAACTGGAAGAGATAGCGAAAACGGACTTCACCATCAGATTTGTCATTAAGAAAGAAGTCTAGAACCAAATTTTCGACAAAGTTCTAGAACATTCCATTTGGAAACTAGACGAGATAGCAAAAAAGAGACTTCGTCATCGGATTTATTATCGAGAAAGAAATTTAGAAACGAGTTTTGAAGAATATTCTAGAAATTATTATGGTAAATACCAGACCTCAAATGCTGAAATGGAGCAAATACCCGAATTGGTGCAAATAAATAAAATATTGGTTGATTTTATGGAACAATTTCATCTTAATGACAAACAGGAAAAAGAAGCACGTCTCCAAAAAAAAACAAGAAGAAGACCGTCGTCAAAAAGAAGAAGAACGTCGCCTAAAAGAAGAACAAAGTCGTCTAAAAGAAAAAAAGAAGACGAAGAACGTCCACACTATTAATGAAGATAAACTCTACCAATGGATACAAGTTATTAGTATACAAGGAAAGTAAAGATTTGATCAAATTATACAGGAACAAGTGCAAAGTTTAAGAAGAGATAACCGAAGTGCGACAAGACACAGGAGATTTACATCGAGAAGTGCGACAAGAAATGAAAGAAACCATAGACGAAATAGAAGTTAAAGTGTGCTAAGAAGTACACAGCATTGCGCTACAAAAAATAAAAGAAATTGTAGGCAAGACAGAATTAAAAGTACGACAAGAAGTAGAACCTAAAATGAAGAACCTTCGGACAGAAGTTAAGAAATTAAAGAAGTATGGCCCTTCTGATAAAGTAATAACCAGCGACAGAACGTTCCAACTTCCAACTTACGATGTTCAAACATCTTAGATAATGTACAAGCGACAGTTTGAAGCTGCGGCTATAGCAAATAACTGGAACTTCGAGGAAATGGCTATTGCGTTAGTAATTGCCCTTCGTGAACCAGTACTGGAGTTATTACAAACCATTCCTATAACTCAACCGAGAGAGTATGAAATCTTTACTGTTACATTGGAAAGAAGATTTGAAGATCAGCATCGGCGTCAGTTATATCAGTCCCAACTCAAATTAAGACTACAGAGGAATGGAGAAAATTTACAAGAATATGAAATAGATGTCCGATGCCTTGTTCATCTGGTTTACCCAGGAGCTACGGAAAAATTCCGACAAGAGCTTAAAATCCAGTATTTTATTAATGGGATAAGAGATCCAAAAATACAGCGTATGTTGCGTATAAGCAAGTTTAAATATTATAGTGAAGCGTTGGGCTGGGTATGGAAATTGAAACAACTTATAATATATCAAGGCCAAAAATAAGAGCCATTACTATAGATGAAAGCAAGGATTCAACGATCCAAGCAATAAAGACAATGGTTTTCTGAAATCTTTAAGAAACTAGATGCGAAAGATAATATTTCACGTTATAAAAGAAACCAGGGAGTACTAAACACAAGAGGTGATACTTCACGTCATAGAAGAAACCAACCACAGTGTTACAAATGCGGGCGAACTGGACACACGAGAAGGGACTGTCGGGTGGTGTTAAGAAATCACGTAAAGTGTTAGAGATGTAGATGAACTGGACACACTTACAGCTCAGATGAGAAAAGATCAACTTAAGATCAACTTCAACTTAAAGGAAAATTCAATGCTACACCTATTACCATAACTGTTGATACTGGTGCTGCAGTATTTCAGGTAAAGTCAAGCCTTGTTGATAAATTTAGAATCCTGCCATTGTCCAGAAAAGTATGTGTTGAGAACTATAACTGGCTAAGCAGCTGATGTCATTGGAGACATGCAAGTTGAGCTTCAACTCGGAGGACTTAAATTAAACCATTTGGTTTTAGATGCCGCCATCGAAGATGAGTATTGTTGAAACAAACAACCATAATAAAAAAGAGCACGGAGAAAATCATTTACGGAAGAGTGGAATAGAGTTCTGGAAGCAACGCTGGATTAGATCAACACTCCAATAGACCCTGTAAATACCTGGTACCGAAGGCATTATTTAATTCATATAACATCAAAGCAAACTCAGCAGGATTTCAGCAAGGTGAGTGAGTTTTGTTATGGAATCCACAGAGAAAGAAGAGCAAATTAACTAAGTTGATGCTATCATGGGAAGGACCATAAACTTTTCTGAAAAGAATCAATAAGGTTATTTATAGAATCCAACGAAGTCTCAAGGCCAAAATGAAAGTAGTACATCTCCACAAATTGAAGCCATACCACGGAAGTACCGAAGCTAATCGAGACGATCATAATTAGGGGGGGGGGACAGTGTTACAAAGGACTAGGAGAATAGGAGAGACTAAGAGAACAAAAAATATTTCGATGTAATGAGTCATCTTTATTATAATGTGCCGAAAGGAATATTATACCGATGAGTCATATTTCTAGATAGTTCTCAACTTTTAGTAGATTTCTTGTTATTTCTAGGAAGTTTTAAGGGTATGTTACTAGGAATAGAATATAAATTTATAGATAGTTGTATAGTTGTACTGGAATAGCGAAGATATTAAGAAGTCGCCCCAAGAAGGGGTCATAACTACCCCTCATATATAAAAAATTTAAACCAAAATAGCAATGACTGCTGAAAAAGCTCGAAATACCTGAGTTTTGTTAGTGATAAGTAACTGCACTGGGTCCGACGTAATACTTATAAACTACCACTAAACAGTTAAGATAAACTACCCCTAGTCTTAAAAGACATGGAGAAACAAGAAAAAAAAAGTTAATCAACAGGATTCTAATTTTCATAGATGTCATGATTGGCTTAAATTCCCTAGTATTTTTAAATATATCTAGAATCTCACGTACCCTCAATCTCCTGCAGTGTACCCTCAGAAGAGGGAAAACTAACCCCATTTAAGAGCTAGCAGGACAAAAGCAGCAGTGACTTTTGAAGGAGCTCGAAACTCCTGACGTTTGTAGAGGTGAAGAGAATCTGCAGTAGTTTTGACTAAATTTTTGAAAACCACCCTTACAGTGCTGCCAAAAACCACCCTGCATCTTCGGTGATACAGAAAAAACATTGATTTAAACGTATTTTTTTTCGGGCGCAATAATTAGTTAAGTTTGCTCAGTACTCAGAGTTATGCTTAGGACCTCACGTCAAACAGTTTTTCTAAAATTATACTTTACATTTCCCGATCGCTCAGAGGGAAAATCAGCCGCCAAAAAAAAATAATATATATATATATATATATATACATATATATATATATATATATATATATATATATATATATATATATATATATATATATATATTATGTAATCAAAGGTTTTCGGAGATCCTGTGTATGCTGAATCCCTCTCAGGACAATAAGGCAGATGACGTTTCGGTAAATTCTCATTTACCATTTTTAAAGCTCACTGTACGGCGGCTACGGGCGAACTGACGCCTGCGACTCGGATGTTGTCGGTCCCGTGTGTACGTTAGGCGCATTCGTTTTCCGAATGGTTCTGGCCAATCAGGTTGCGATACCTGCTGCGCGTCATCGGCCCTGTTACCAGTGTTTGGGGTTGCGTTGCCGAGTTGTAATCTGTTTCGTTACTAAGTGCTACTGGTTGATGTTTTGTAAGGAGGTTTTTCTAAGTATTAGGCACTCGCGGGCTATCATGTCTGCTATTTAATTTGTAATTTCGATGACTTCTCTTATAACTCTTCTAGACAGATTTTCACATCTCGATAGCATTTTTGTTCCTGAGAAATTTATCTTATGTCCCGTGTATAACCAATGTTGGGCCAGTGCAGAAGAAGTTGTTTTCTTGCTTAACAGCGTTTATATGTTCGTCCCTTCTGGGGCCTACTTTACGGTTGGTTTGGTCTACATAAGATGAGCTGCATTCTCCGCATTTTCTTTCGTACACTCCCTGATTTTCTAGTGGGATTCTTTCTTTAGGTGTTGGCAAGAGATCTTTTACTTTACGGTCTGTAGTGAAAATGGTTTCAATGATGTGTCTCCTGAAATTTTTTGCCATTTTGTCTGTAGTACCTCTGACATAAGGAACAAAAGCTTTCGAGCTGTTCTCTTGGTTTTCGCGATTTTTCGGAGTCAAGCGTTTTATCCGCCATATTAGATACACCATAATGAATTTTATAAAAATAATTTAATATTCCTTATGCGCGATCCCAAAAACTCCCCCATACCAATTTTGGAGAAAATCGAACAAAATTGATTTTTTCGTCCACCATATTGGATTTGCCATATTGAATTTTTAAAAAATAATATTAGATTCGTTATGTTCGACCCCGAAAACTCCCCCATACTAATTTTGGAGAAAATCGGACAAAATTGATTTTTTCGTCCGCCATATTGGACCCGCCATATTGAATTTTTTGAAAATATTTTGTATTCCTTCTGTGCGACCCCAAAAACGCCTCTACACCAATTTTAGAGAAAATCTGGCAAAATTAATTTTTAAGCCGCCATATTATCAGCACTATCTTGGATTCTACTGCACCAATTTCGTCCAAAAAAATAAGTGGCCACCGCAGCAACTTCCTGAACATAACGTAAAAAATTTCATTCAAATCGGTGGCGCCGTTCCGGAGTAATCAATGTACATACATAAAAAAAATACATACTCGACGAATTTAGAACCTCCTTTTAGAAGTCGGTTAAAAAGACACATAAATTTACGAAACGAAATAAAAGATAAAACATTTTATTTTAAGTACTCTTGAAAATAACTGTCATGTTTCATGATACAGAACTTTCACATTTTTGCAATTTTTCTTGAGGCATTTAAAATAATAACAGGTTTAAAAATTAATATGCAGTGTGTCCCACAACGAAATTCTTCGATCGATTTTTCGGAAAATAGATTTTAGAAAATTTTTAAGATTCGTCAGTTTACTAAAGTTGATAAGGGCAAACCTCTCGAGTTTTTATAGTTACAACACATTTTAGGACGTCTCACTGAGAGTTATAGGGGACCCTAAGGTAAGATGCTCCAAAGAGAATTTTGTGTTTTATACGCCCGCAAACCTCTCGAGTTTTTATAGTTACAGCACATTTTAGGACGTCTCACTGAGATTTATAGGGGACGTAGCTCCCTAAGCAGCTCAGCAGAGGGACTCAGCTGGGGGGCTCAGCGGGGGGAAGGAAGGGGGAAGGGGGCTTTGCGGGGGAAGGGGGGAGGGGGAAGGGGCTCCGCGGGGTGTGACGCGCAGAATTGAGGTCATTGACCTTTATTGAGGTCACTATACTTACGAGGACAAACCGTGGTCTGCTCTCAAATAAAATGGTCGAGGATCAGTTTATAGCAAGCTTAAGTCGAGTTTACCACGCTTTAAATTTAAAGTCTCCAATTTTAGTTTGTTTTAGTGTGTTTTAGTTTGTTGCTGTCAAGTGTACTCAAATTTTAAAGGTATGTCTTTTCCTTTTGCCTCAACTTCCACTGAACAGTTAGGAGTGGTGAACAAAATTAATATAATTTCAGATATAATAATTCAGCCTGCTTTTTTGAAAAATGAAAACGAAAGTGACAAGCAAAATTTTAGTCAGAGAACCCAAAATTTTAACGCGATGATTAATACGATGCAAGAAAAAAATTTAGAAAACAAATTACTCCAAAGTTGTTCAGAAACGAACATAAAATTTTTAGAAAATTTGGAATATTTGCCTGAACTAGAGAATATTTCGGAGACAGATTTTGACTTTCAAAATTCAATTTTATCACAAAATTTAGATTTTAATAATATTTTAACGCCGGAAACCCCAAATTTTTTAACTCAAGACTTAGATTTAACAACGGACACTCCCATTACAAATACTCCCGACAAATTAACTCAAGATTTAGATAATATCGACAATTTTAAAAAGCTAATGGGAATTCCCAAAATTAATAAAAATTTAACAAATTATCAGAGTAACAGTGACAGTGACAGTGACAATGATTCGAGTTCAAATAAATCACAAAATTTTTTTGGAATGTTGAAAACTAGAAATTTTGAAAGTTAAAACAATTTTGGAGGAATACCGGGTAATTCTTCATGTTCTCCTCTATCTCTGTTCAAAATTTCAACTAATCAAAAAAAAAAAAAAATTCGGAATCGACTAGTAGTGGAAATATCGGGGTTGATGTTTTGGGGGAGGATGATGGTTCACGGGATAGTTACAAAATTTCAAATTGTAGTGAAGATTTGGGAGCATCGTTTACTAGTGGTGGTGGTTCCCAAGAAATTCTTCCAATAATAAGTGAACCATCTAAAAAAAATGAAGATTTTAGTCAAAATTCAATTCCGTGCGGCCAAAATACATACTGTCAATTTAATATTCCAAATTCTCCAATAGTTTTTGAAAACTCGCCACCAGATTTCGATGAAATTTTAGATTCTGTTTGCTCACAAACAGATGAGACAGTTCAAAATTCTGTTTTAACACAAACGGAAGTGTCAATCCCCTTCGAAAACGATTATCCAAAACTAAGTTTTCATTCTAAATCAAATTTCGAAATTAAAAATAAACATTTGTCTTATCAAAGAACATTAGGATTTGTTTTGGATTCTATTTTAAATTGCGATCCTAATAAAACAGCTGAGGAGAAAAGGAAGATGTGGGAAAGGGTGATAGAACTTATATAAAGCTACTCTTAGCTTTTTCCATCCCATTTCTTAACTCCCCTCCTACTTCTTTTCCACCATTTAAATTCATACCTGACCGTGTTACCTTCAGTGTGTTAAAATCGACTTGGGCTTCACAATAAGAGATTCGTTTTAGAAAAATGGATTTTAAATGTGAAAAGTGCTTCAAAATTAGAACAGAAGAAGAAAAGCTGTAAGTTTAATTTTAAACAGAAATTTTGTTTCAATTTAATAATTAGTTATTAATTTGATGAATTAGAGGCAAATTTAATAAAAAAGTTATTAAATTTTAGGTGAAAGAAGATATTGTCAATTCTGCAAAATATTTATAAAAAAGTCATTATGGTTCTGTCATTTGAGAACAAATAAACACAAAACCAATTCAATGGTGGTTAGGGATGAAAATGTGTCTGTAATAAAATCGGCATTTAAGGAAAGAATCATTTCATATAAAATATCATCGACTCAATACCAAATCAACATTTATGATTTTTTCTCCGAAATACAACAAAAAATAATTGAGGTAATCAGTTATGAAATCCAAAGACACACCTGCATCAAACTCAACATGGAGTTATTTGGTCTTTACTTAAATCCTTCCAATAAAAGTCATGAAGTTAAGTCTTTCAATACCCCATTTCGGATTTTATGTAATAGTTCAGAATTAACGCAAGAACTAGAAGATATTATTAAAATTATTGACCGGAAAGCTGATGAACTGGCAGAAAAAGATTCGGGTAAATTATTTTTTATTAAATATTTAGTAACTAAACTTAAACCAAAAATAAATTTCTTGTTAATTATTCTTCTTTAATTTCAGGATGGATTTTAATAAAAATATTACACGTTGAGCTTAACATCAACAAGTACAACCCCTTAAAAGCTTCTTCATATATACCACTACCGTCAGAGATCAAGTTGAAAAATGCTGTAGTCAACGTTCAAAACAATGATGAATGTTGTTTCGCCTGGTCTGTGGTTGCAGCTCTTCATTCACCTAACGGACCAATTGAAAAGGTGGAGTCGTATCCACATTTCACCACTATTTTAAACTTTAAAGGTATCAATTTTCCCTTAACTTTAAAAGACATAAGTAAATTTGAAAATTTAAACAATATTTCGGTTAATGTTTATGGATTAGAAAAAATCAAGAATAATTTTAAAACTCAATTCGAAATTATAGGACCTTTACATTATACAAAAAATAAGCGAGAACGTCACCTTAATTTATTATTAATTGGAGATGATAATGGAAATTTCCATTACTGTTATATTTCGGATTTATCTAGATTAATTTCTAAACAATTATCTAAACATCATGGGAAAAAATTTTTATGCGACGGTTGTTTACAATATTTTACTACTGAAGAATTATTAGTCAGGCATAACACATATGATTGTGATTTTGTAAGAATAAATCTACCTTCAACTGAAACCAAAATAGATAGATTTGGAAATATTATTCCCGAAAATATTTTAAAATTTCAGAATATACAAAAACAAATTGAAGTTCCATTTGTTATATATGCAGATTTTGAATGCATTCTTAAGCCTTTAAATAATGAAATTAATGATGTAGATCCAAGTTCTCCATATACTGAAAAAAAATGTCAACATATTCCATATTCGTTTGCTTATTATATAAAGTGTTCATTTGATGATTCAATTTCCAAATTTCAAAATTATATGGGTCCCAATTGTGCACAAATTTTTATAACTTACTTAGAAAGAGACGTTCTTAATATTTACAATAAATATATGAAAAAGTTAATACCAATGAAAAAATTAAATGTGTCGGAACAATTACATTTTGAATATACGAATGATTGTCATATATGTGATAAACCTATAATTTCGGATAAGGTTGCTGATCATTGTCATTTAACAGGTTCCTATAGAGGTCCGTCACACTCTATATGCAACTTAAATTATAAATTATCTAATTCCATTCCAGTAGTTTTACACAATTTGCGTAATTATGATTCTCATCTGTTTATAAAAAATGTATGTCCAAATCATGAACAATTATCTGTCATAGCCCAGAATAAAGAGAAATACATTTCATTTCAAAAATCTATTGAAGTAGATCAATATTTAGATAAAAAAACTGGTTTCACCAAGTCAAAATTTCTATATCTTAAATTTATTGATTCATTTCAGTTCCTACCATATTCTTTGTCAAATTTAGCTTCCATTCTTAATGATGAACAATGCAAAGAAGTGTTCAAATATTTTAATGAAAAAGAAAAATTTAAGTATATCCGTCAAAAAGGCGTTTTCCCTTATAAATATATTGATAATATCGCCAAATTAAATGAAACCGAGTTACCAGATAAAAAAAATTTTTTATAATGACCTCACGGATGAACACATTACTGATGAAGAATATGAGAGGGCTAAAAATGTTTGGAATTTATTTGAATGTAAAACAATCGGTGAATATTCCGATTTATATCTTAAATCTGATGTATTACTTTTGGCAGATGTTTTTCAAAATTTTAGAAAAACGTGTATGGAAACTTACAAACTTGATCCTGCACATTATTATACTTTTCCAGGTTTAAGTTTTGACGCTTGTTTAAGATATACTGGAGTCGAATTGGAGTTAATAACAGACCCAGATATGTTACATTTTTTTAAAGGTAGTGTAAGAGGAGGAATCAGTACCTGTGTATGTAGGAAATCTATAGCAAACAATTTATTTCTTTCAAATTATGATCCATTACAACCATCTAAATATATTATGTATTTTGATGCAACTAATCTTTACGGATATGCGATGTCTCAATATCTGCCCGAAAAAGATTTTGTTTGGTTATCAAATCAACAAATTCAAAATTTAGATATAATGAATATATCTGAGACTAATGACAAGGGTTATGTGCTAGAGGTTGATTTAGAATATCCTGAAAATTTACACAATTTACATAATGAATTTCCATTCTGTCCAGAAAATTATAAGCCTCAAAATTCTAAAACTTTTAAATTAATTCCAAATTTAAAAAATGAAGAAAAATATGTAATTCACTATACTTTATTAAAATAATGTATTCAATATGGAATTAAACTAACTAAAATTCATA